>JACCPG010007544.1:0-34662 GCA_016069955.1 Drepana arcuata
GTTTTAAAAAGCCGTGGTGGCCGAGTGGTTCCAGTAATTGCTTGCAACACAAAGATTGCAAGTTCGAGTCCCGGCTGTACCAATGAGTACTTTGAACTTAAGTACAGTGATTAGCAACATCACGAGCTTTACGGTACGGAAACTAGCATACGTCTGAGAAGCAATTCAAAGGTGTATGTATAGTCGTGCTTGAGTAACGGCGATGGACTCGCCATCTGCCACGTTAGCACCTAAGATATATCTCTGGCGGAAAGTAGGTGTGTGGGCACTACCTATACACCTCTGCCAACCCCCTACGAGAAGGCGTATGATAAAAAATAACGTATGATATTAAATCTTTTTTCCTAAAACACTATTATTTATTTCTATATGCAAATTTAGTACTTAACACAACCTGCTAAGGGTCAATACCCTGAAAAGTGACGAAAAATACAATAATACCCTCCAGTTAGGTACACGTGCTAACATTGGAGCCGTCTCGGACAATCATCTTACTTCCTCGTCAAATCTCCATTCAGCCAGATATATTACGTTCCCGTACAAAACGTTACTACACGTCATATTCGAATATTCGGGCAAATTTGAACTCTATTTGCTGTAAATTAAGAGTGTGAACGTAAGAGGGAACGGCATAGTTATGTTGGCACAAAGGTGATCTGTAGGTAGGCCACAATGAATCAATTCAAAGTGATTGATACACAATGCCAGCCCATCTCACCTATTACGGGAGCAGATTTGTATGCTACAAATTGTATTTCATTTATCGTTATGACCAATGGGTGCGTACAAATTAGCATGCATGCGTAAAACACATTTAAATAATCTCCGCGCCGAGAATACATATCATCACGCCAAGTCCCTAACGGGGTAGGCTGAGAGTATAGAGCGCCAGTTCTCTTTAGGCTTAAAAAAAAGTCCGCGACAGCCATGTCTATATTTTAAGATTGACTAACTATAATAACTATAACCTTTTTAATGGCAATTAAGTCCGCGATGGGCTCCTAAACAACAACCGATTTCAATCAAATTTGCACACCGTGTGCAGTTTGATCGAACTTAAAAGATAGGATAGCTTACATCACAATTGGACCCGATAGGTGGCGCTGCGATCATGTTTCAGGAAGTTTTACTTTTTCACCCGGGCGATGCTGGGCGGGACAGCTAGTATTATATATATATATAGATATATGGTGAATACGATCTTCACCCATATATATGGGTGTATATATTCCTATATATTATATAGATAATATATAGGATAGTATTCACCCACTCACTTTTAGCCGGAGATATATTTTAAGTACGAACGTGACAGATGGTGTGTGCATCGTCGTTTCAAAGCTCAAGTATACCTAAGTATAGGTTTCCTCTCGTTTTAGTAATAGCTTTCTATTAATATATATTTTTTCGTTAAATAAATTTAAGTTATGTTAATATTTTAAGGTTAGAATAAGTTAGCAAGTACCTACATTGTTCCCCTTTTTATAATTTGTGTCCCTCTCACAAGTTGCTGTGCCCAACAGGGTCCACTGTATACCCTGATATTATTGTAAGTGGAATAGCAATAAAGAATTATGAATTATGAGTTCTTTTTAACAACAACAATAATAATAATAAATCTTTATTGAATTAATTACAAGATAATAATATTACATGGTTTGGGATCTCTTCTTTTAAGTTCCAAGAACAAGAGCTGTGGTGGCCGAGTGGTTCGAGCAGTTGCCTGGGACGCAAAGGTCGCAAGTTCGAATCCCGACTGTACCAATGAGTCACACCACGAGCTTTTCGGTGAAGGAAAACATCGAGAGGAAACCTGCATACGTCTGAGAAGAAATTCAAAAGGCGTATGTATAGTCGTGCTTGAGTAACGGTGATGGACTCGCCATCTGTCACGTTAGCACCTAATATACCTCTGGCGGAAAGTGGGTGTGTGGGTATTATCTATACACCTCTGCCTACCCCTTTGGGGACCCTTGTGGGAAGGCGTGAGGATAAATTATTATAATATATAAGTTCCAAGAACCTGTATTATATATAATAATAACCGCACCATCGCTTCCCTCACCTCAGTAGATAACTTAGAGAACATAGTTTGTTTGCAAACAATCAGTACGTGAATATTGTGATAAGGAATAATTCCACATTGACAGTTTATGTTTACACATATAGAGAATACGTGTTTTCCTTTTGAGTTTAAACTTATTTCTTTGTCGCTAATGAGATGTAATTAGCCAATAATGTCCAGTCTCGCACTAAAGTGCTGACTAATTGCCGTAACAGATTACCGTACGTATGCTTAAAGACGCTCTTAATTCGTTACGGTTAAGGTCCAGAATACCTGGAATATTATTTTAAATTAAGATGTTACATTTATTACTGAGGTATTCGAGATTCCCTAGAGAATAGCTTGGTGTACTTGAAGAAGTGTGAAAACATGTTTGCCGCAGCGAGTTATAGATCCGGTGCCATCCACGAAGACGCGCTCCACTATTCTTCCCTATAGTTTATAGGGTTAGTGTGCAACCTTCCACTAATGTTTGAGTATTATCGGTACACACGTATGACCTATGAGTGCACACGCACACTACAATTAATAAACTCGGGTCATACTCCCCGCGACCGGCTCGTTTCGACTAGACATTGGTGGGGCGCGTCTTCGTGGTTGGCACTATCTATATAATGCCAACGTGACAGATGGCGAATCTGTCTCCGATTTTGAGTTTCTTCTGAAAGGCTTCAAAGTGGCGAGAAAAGTAACAGCGTAGTCTGCCTACCCCTAGGTTACATGTTCGCCCATTTCGAGTTCACTCGAAGCATGTATTAAGAGACTGATTAATGTGGAGTAAGTATAAGAGTAAGTAAAAGCCGTGGTGGCCGAGTGGTTCGAGCAGTTGCCTTCGACACAAAGATCGCATGTTCGAATCCCGATTGTACCAATGAGTTTTTCTGAACTTAAGTGCTTGAACTTAAGTGATTAGTCACACCACGAGCTTAACGGTGAAGGAAAACATCGAGAGGAAACCTGCATACGTCTGAGAAGACATTCAAAGGCGTATGTCTAGTCGTGCTTGAGTAACGGCGATGGACTCGCCATCTGTCACGTTGGCACCTAATATACCTCTGGCGGAAAGTGGGTGTGTGGGTATTACCTATACACCTCTGCCTACCTACTATAAGAGATATACAAGTTTAGTCAGGACTAGGACACAGACTTCACAGCACAGCTTACTTTCATAAAGTGGGAGAGTTTATTTATTTGATTGTGCTAATCTTGGGAAATGATGGTGATGTGGTCCGACCGATTTTGGCTACGGCGACCGCTTCTACTCAGATTGAACTGTCTCTCGCGCTCTCGCATGTAGCCAATTTTCTTCTAGAAGATTCTCGCTTCATGCGGATATGTGAGCAATTAGAATATACTCTGTCTTAGGAATAAATACCTAATCTAAGGGCAGCTTACTTCGCTTGCATTATTAAACTAGCTGTGCCCGCGACTTCGTCCGCGTGTCCGCGTGGATTAACAAAAGTGAAAGTTCCTACAAAATCGGTCAATCCGTTTCAGAGATTAGCCGTAACAAACAGACAGACGGACATAATAGAAAAAAATTATCTACGCATTTAGTAAAAAGCGGTTATTTTATTATTACAAACAATCCGTTTTAATTTATTTGATATATATATATATATATATATATATATATATATATATATATATATAATACTAGCTTATGCCCGCGGCTTCGTCCGCGTGGAGTTCGAAAAAGCAGCTACAATATTTTCCTGCTAGAATCGGTAGAGCCGCTATACAAACTTACGCCTTTATAATAATAGAACTTCGCATTTTTCGAAATTAAAATGAAGTCTAAATCGGTTCAGCCGTTTGGCCGTGGAAGATCTGCAAACATCCAAACTGACAAACTTTCACATTTATAATATTAGTAGGATGAACAGGTAGAAATTTAAGTTATATTTAAGTATACTTGGTTTATTACTTTTTAGACTTCCATTTGAGTAAAATTATTAAATACATAATTATTATTATATATTATTATATATTAAGAATTAATAATAATATAATAATAATATATCCTCACGCCTTTCCACAAGGGTCCCCGAAGGGGTAGGCAGAGGTGTATAGGTAATACCCACACACCCACTTTCCGCCAGAGGTATATTAGGTGCCAACGTGACAGATGGCGAGTCCATCGCCGTTACTCAAGCACGACTATACATACGCCTTTGATTTCTTCTCAGACGTATGCAGGTTTCCTCTCGATGTTTTCCTTCACCGTTCAGCTCGTGGTGTGACTAATCACTGTACTTAAGTTCAGAAAAACTCATTGGTACAGTCGGGATTCGAACTTGCGACCTTTGCGTCGCAGGCAACTGCTCGAACCACTCGGCCACCACGGCTCTTTATATTAAATATTAAGAATTAACGTGAGTATTTTGTTATTTTTGTATTGCCGCGCCATTATAATACGGTTCTTGGTTCCTATAGGTATTCGTGATGAGTTACCCATTGATTTTATTCAAGCTTCTGAATTAGGTTTTACAATATAAGTTTTTACCTACTCTCTCCCTACCCGGTTAGGGACTCGTCGTGATGATACGTATGTATGCATGTATAGTATATCGTATTGTATCTTAAATAAATGTAACATGCGAACACTGAAGCATTAAGGTTTCCATTCGCACGGAACCCTAAACACGACAGGCATAATTAAGAACAACTTATCCTTTAAATCCTAAAAAAAAAGCCGTGGTGGTGGAGTGGTTCGAGCGGTTGCCTGCGACGCAAAGGTCGCAAGTTCGAATCCCGACTGTACCAATGAGTTTTTCTGAACTTAAGTACAGTGATTAGTCACACCACGAGCTTTACGGTGAGGAAAACATCGAGAGGAAACCTGCATACGTCTGAGAAGAAATTCAAAGGCGTATGTATAGTCGTGCTTGAGTAACGGCGATGGACTCGCCATCTGTCACGTTGGCACCTAATATACCCCTGGCGGAAAGTGGGTGTGTGGGTATTACCTATACACCTCTGCCTACCCCTTCGGGGGCCCTTGTGGGAAGGCGTGAGGATTATTATTATATGATAGTATGGGTGTTTGGTATCCGCTTAGTGATTAAGTTGCAAAAGATGGTAAGACTGATTTAGGAATGGCTTTGAAAACTGACAAGAGTTTTCGTGACTCGTCTGTACTTCACCTTAAGCTATAAATCACATTGCATCTGTTTTTATGAACTTGTGAAGTCATTATGTGCTTTTACAATCGTACGTATTGTGTCATGGGATAAAAAACTTAACACAGTACACGTACCGAGACATGCTCTTGCCTTTATTATTCCAGAGTGCGAAAGAGATAGACATATAGACGTCATATACATCTCTCGCTCTCTCTCTCTCTTTGATTCTGGAATTATGAAAGACGTCATGGTACGCTTCAGATCCGGTTGAATAAAACCCAATTATTCATATGTAGGTAATGTTTGTACTAATCATTGCGGATATAGGCTACAATTAGTTTTAGTTTTTTTTTTTATTTAATGTAATGGACACAGGGAACACTTATTGTACGTCACATATCTAAACTAATATTATTTATTTATTTAATATTATGTACAATTGAAGTAAAATTGTGGACTTAATGTTAAAGCATTGTCTTCCAGTCAACCACCCTTGGCAGGAGAAACATTGAAGTGGGTGTGCACAGATAAAAAGAAATATTACTTGATTTATGTAGATACTTATATACTTATATACATATAGATGTATATTATAAAGAGGACAGATTTTTTTCTCATACGTGTGCATTTTCCTCACGATGTTTTAACTGTTAAACTCGTGCTGTGAAAACTCACCGTGAGGCTTATTGGCTAGTACATGCTGCCAGTATTAAAACTACAAATTATTGATTTTGAAATTGGAAATCAATGGCACTGCTTTTCAACGTTTGACACCTTGTACGAAATTTAAATTTGTCAAAATCTTTGTTATGTATAGTTTTTAATAAAATTTTATAAAAAAAATCGAATTTAAAAGAGATAATTAATTTATAAAGTTATTGTAGTATAAATATTTTAACCTTATAAACTCTTTGCCAAAATCCTGGCTGCGGGACTCGTTCGCCCAGTTTCGGTACTTGTCAATCAAATTTATTGGTGAAAAAATCAAGTTCGCTGAACCAAATTCACTTGTATCTGTACGTTTTTGGGAACTTTGTTAAACTAGTAATTCAACACGTGACTCGTTTAAAAACAATCTTTTTTATGATTTATTTTCCTTTTTACTCATTAGGCATATATTTATTAAACTTCCACGCTTTGCTTATAAGTAAACATGTAGGTATTTTAATACATTACGTTTGATATTAGCGTATTGTATTTATACTTGTATATTGTAAAACCAGGCGTTTCGTTAGGAATTCCATGTTTAAATTTATTTCAAATTTGATAGTGACCTATTGTTGACCTAGCCAATATGATTTCAAGTATCTTACATTTAGTTAGGGATTCCAAATTTAAATTTATTTCAAATGTTTTTGTACATATACGCAATACGTAGAGCAAAAGTTCCCGGAACTCACGCTACGAGAGACAAAAAAAAGCCTAGACTAGACTTACTCTTTCCTAGAAAATAACATAGTTAAAGCTAAACTGATTCCATAAAAAATATTAATGTGATTTATCGCACCTTTGGGATAAAATATTTTATGAAATCAGTCACCTTTAGAAGTTTCACTAAGAAGACTGATTTCATAAAATAATTTGAGTAATGTTATGATATGCGCTATTATTTATTAGGTTGTAGTACACATAGTACTACAACCTCATAAACTTACATTATACTAGTAGTCCCGCCCAGCTTCACTCGGGTGAAAGAAACCAATTTCATGAAATACGATCGCAGCGCCACCTATCGGGTTCAATTGTGAATCTAAGCCATTCCCGAATCCACTTAAAGACACACAGAAAATTTTATTAAAATCGGTCCAGCTGTTTAGGAGTTCAGTGACATACGCATGCACAGAATATATATAAAGACTATTTATTTATTATTAACTATAACGATTTCACCAATTACAATAATTAACAATTTTTGCACATAACAAAAAAAAACAGATTAGAAAAATAGGACACTCTCGCATACGGATCCTCACATCATTATGCTTGCAGTTCGCAAGCATTCTGATACAATTTTGTTCCATCCATCCTTAAACAGATCACATTCAGGGTTGGATAATAATATAAACAGCCTGTCTGATTTCATAAAAAAATCTGAAACGTTAATTAAAATATTTTAATTATCATGTTAATAAGGTAAGGTCAATTAACGAAAAGTGTGGCGCCAAAATTGCATAACTTTATTAATTATTTTTGCACTTATTAAACTAACTAAGTTGTTTAAACAATTACATATTTACACAGAACCACTTAATTAAACAAAAAGTTTATTGTACTCGGGATGCAGTTTTACAATATTGCATTTTAAATCTGTATTAAAACATGTTTTTATCAAATGTATATATATATATATCCTCACGCCTTCCCTCAAGGGTCCCCGAAGGGGTACGTGACAGATGGCGAGTCCATCGCCGTTACTCAAGCACGACTATACATACGCCTTTGAATTTCTCCTCAGACGTATGCAGGTTTCCTCTTTCCTCTCGATGTTTTCCTTCACCGTAAAGCTCGTTGTGTGACTAATCATTGTACTTAAGTTCAGAAAAACTCATTGGTACAGTCGGGATTCGAACTTGCGACCTTTGCGTCGCAGGCAACTGCTCGAACCACTCGGCCACCACGGCCCTGTATTTATAATTATATGCAAAGATAACGTTGGCAAATTTAGGTGATTGCGTAAAAATGCATAAGGGTGCTCAAAGGGGTAGGCAGAGGTAGAAAACAGGCAACGACATCTCAAGCACGAGTACCACACTGTAAGCGATATGTTTACTGTGACAACGACTTTTGGAATTCTTCTCATTTTATGCATTTTTATTTTTGTGTTGTCTCTCGTAGCGTGAGTTCGCGGGAACTTTTGCTACTTAACCGGTCAATGGCGAGACCTAGGCCTCCAGCCAGGCACTTTAGTACTAAGCAACTCAGCTAAGGGCACCCCCTGATTTTGATTCATTCGATGTTTTCATTCACCGTAAAGCTCACGGTGGGATTAATCACTGTACTTTAAATTCTTCTGTTCTTCATGCCTCCCCACAAGGATTCCCTAAGGGGTGGGCAAAGGTATGTAGTTAGTATCCATATACGCACTTTCTGGCAGAGATATATTTTAGGTGCCAACGTGACCGATGGCGGTCCGACCAACCCATCACCGTTACTCAGGCACGACTTTCGTCAGAAGTTTCATCAAAATGTTTTCCTTCACCGTAAAGCTCGTGGTGTACTAATCACTGTACTTAAGTTAAGAAAAACTCATTGGTACAGTCGGGATTCGAACTCGCATCCCTTGCGTTGGAGCCGACTACACTTTCGCAGGGAATATTACCCACTTTAAATGTGTTGTCATTTTGTTACCTTTATTTGATCGTCAAGAGCTTCATTCAGAACTCCCGACCACTTATAAAAGATACCTTTCCGAGAATTTTCTGAGAAAACCTGTACAATTATATTAAATGCTTAAGATTATTAGAATGATAATAAAATATATGATGCTGTCCACGTGAGTAGCCTCGTCCAACACATTATGGTCGCGCACAGATCAATAATATCGCTTTATGCCAATTTTAATATATTTATAATAATAATAATATATCCTCACGCCTTCCCACAAGGGTCCCCGAAGGGGTAGGCAGAGGTGTATAGGTAATACTCGCACACCAACTTTCCGCCAGAGGTATATTATGTGCCAACGTGACAGATGGCGAGTCCATCGCCATTACTCAAGCACGACTTCCATCCAAACTTAAGTACAGTGATTAGTCACACCAAGAGCTTTACGGTGAAAGGAAAACATCGAGACGAAACCTGCATACGTCTGAAAAGCAATTCAAAGGCGTATGTATAGTCGTGTTGAGTAATGGCGACACCTCTGCCTACCCCTTCATTGGACCTTAGGACCTTTATTGGAAGGCGTGAGGATATATTATATTATATTAAGATCAAATCTATCGGACGCTCAAGGACGGGAACGTCAAGAGTACTCGAAAACGACGAGCATGTATGAAGAGACTGATTAATGTGGACGAAGCGAAGTATGAAAGTCAAGAGAGAACTGACGCCCTATACTCTCTGCCTACGGAACTCGGCGTGACGATATAATTATGTATGTATGTATATATTATTTTTATTTTTCAAAACTCATGGCAAATTCCACATTAAATTAAGTCACGTTTGAACTCACAATATTAGACAAGTCGCCTTCGTTTCACGAGTAACTGGAATCTTATTAAATCTTTAGCACGGGTTCTCCTCAAGTTCAATTGTTTGTCGGAGCAAATCAATTAGATTTTGGCGAAGTAGATTCTGCGTGTACACACGTGCGTCCGCAACGTTTGTCTATGGAGTATTTAGGCGGATAAATAGCCGAAAAACCTTTTATATTTTAAGAAATACATCATGTAAAGTAAAACTCACGGCGGAATACCTGCGCTACCAGTAATCCACACTTCTGCAACCTTCATACATTTCCAAGTATATAATAATAATAATGTACTGAATATGTGAGATTGAAGTGTATAGCGTAGTTATTTTATATTGTTATGGGATACCCTAGTCGATAGCAAATAAAACTGGCGCGTACCATAGATTGATAATGGCGCGAAATTTAAATTTTATATGGTGAGGTCATGTTGGTGAGTAAAAAAATTGAATTTGGAATACAATTTTGTAGATGAAGTCGTGTCGAAGGCTTAGGACAAACGACCCACCACTAACTACTTGGCCAGGGCTATTTCATTTCATCTATTTAAAAATTATGATTCAAACATTTGAATATGGAATAGTCGTTTTTTTTTTGCTGTGGAAATCGTAACGAGTACTTTAGGCAAACGTCTCACGGCCAGCATATTAAGATAAAATGTAGATACAATTTAAAAAGAAATTTAAAACTAAACATTTCATTTGTTCGTATTCTATACTAACTTAGAACATCCGTAGTGTCATTAGGCAGGAACACATACATACATACATACATATCATCTAGACTTACATACCTCTTTCGCTTCGTCCACATTCATCATACATGCTCGTCGGTTTCGAGTACTCTTAACGTTCCCGTCCTTGAGAGTCCGATCGATTTGATCCAGGTAGTTGGAACGTGGCCTTCCTCTGCCTCTTCTTGCACACACTTATGCTTTGTATTTCTGTTTCGTCAATCGTTCTTCACTCCTCCTTTCTATGTGTCCAAACCAAAGCAGGAACACGATTATTTTTATTTTATAACCACAACATGTTCGTGTCATATTTGACGTCGCAATAAAACTAAAGTAACTATAAAGATAAACTGATGAAGTGCCTTTAACAACTTGTACATATTGTGATTATCTGTTGAACAATGTTTACTGAACGTATTTAGAACACTGTGAACCTACGTTTCTAGACGGTCTCGATTATTATAAATAATAATAATACATCCTCACGCCTTCCCACAAGGGTCCCCCAAGGGGTAGGCAGAGGTGTATAGGTAATACCCATACACCCACTTTCCGCCAGAGGTATATTAGGTGCCAACGTGACAGATGGCGAGTCCATCGCCGTTACTCAAGCACGACTATACATACGCCTTTTGAATTTCTTCTCAGACTTGTGCAGGTTTCCTCTCGATGTTTTCCTTCACCGTAAAACTCGTGGTGTGACTAATCACAGCCGTGGTGGCCGAGTAGTTCGAGCAGTTGCCTGCGACGCAAAGGTCGCAAGTTCGAATCCCGACTGTACCAATGAGTTATAAATAATACCACAGTTTATTTTAAATTTAATTATAAGATTATAGTCAACAGCGCGCAACCTTTAGTTACCCATAGTGTTGCCAGCGCATAGCCTTAATGCTATAAAAAAGTTTAATAAAAGAAGGGTCCACGTAGGATTAGGACCCACGTTCCACCAGAGATAGATATATTTTAGGTGTCAACGTGACAGATAGCGAGACCATCACCGTTACTCAAGCATGACAATACATACCTACACCTTTGAATTTCTTTTCTCAAATGTATGCAGGTTTGTGTTGGGTTTGTGTAGGTGGATTTAGCCCATTATACGGAATTATACATGATCATAAGTGTATTTTTGTTTTGGTTTTCATTAATCACAAATATCTTACCGGATTAATAATATATGTTACTGGCACACACATACCGAAGCAATATTAAATCCGAAATATCTTATTCTATATTCAAAATAAAATAAGGTTTTGATTTACACAACAGGACGAAATACTTGGCACTTCGTAAAATTACCAAATCGGCGCCAAAAATCCTAACCATTCACGCTCGCTGCAAGGTCGCGTACTATGTACGCACCTCGCACATGGGCAAGTAAGATGCATTTTACTAACAGGTGATACCACACCACTAGGCAGCAGAGCTGGTCATTTACCGCTTGAAAACCGCATGTAGCGTTCGCGGTGGAACGCGATCCGCGATTATATTTAAACAGTTCGAAAATGGTGTTCCATTTATAAAAGATAATTTCTGTTCGAATTTTAAAACATCCGTTCTAAATTTAAATACAATTTAAGTGACTGTTAAGTGATTGAATAAGGAATTTTTCTCCAATAAGTTATTTATTGCCGGTAAGATTTGTTTTTTTTTATGTTTTTTATATTGTATTTTTTATTCAAAGGGTATACAATTTAAATTAATATTCTACATTCTAAGACATTTGAATATGTTTTTTGTATTTAAAGTTATAAAATGCCAACATTTATTATTTAATTTGTGTTGTTGGAGTTGGATAAATTGATAATTTCAATGGATGATCTTATTATTAAATCAAAATATTGTAGATAAGTAATTGATTGCCTATATCCTGAGAAAAAATTTAGGGTGGTGTTACAGATGGCGAAACCATCGCCATTTCTCAAGCATGATTATAACACTTTTTATTTTTTTTTATAATTTATTTCTTTCACCGTAAAGCTCGTGTTGGAACTAATCACTGAACATAAGTTCAGAAAAAATCTCATTCCGCACAGTCGGGATTCGAACTTGCAATCTCTGTGTTGCACTTGAATAATCGAACGCTCGACGCTCGGTCACCGCAGTTTATTACATATTTTATTCCCGCTATATTATATACCAAGCTGACGAGCCTTTTTTTTTGACGAAGTATGATCACATCACGTGAATTTTTATATATTAAATGTAAAATTACATTAAACGACGATTAAAAAAAAATTGGAATATCATGCAATATGAGATGTTAGCAAGTATAAAGCTCACCGGTAAGCGGTTACCTAAGCCTTTCAAGCTTCAGAGATACAATCACGCACATTACTGAGCTTATGTCGAGAGAAAAGCTGTGTTAGCAAGTAGACGATGCTGTTTTTACCAAGTCGGGAAAAGTCCTCACGTTTTAATCTTTTTTGCTTTTCGGACACAATTGGTCCGATTTGTATTTTGTTTTTTTTATACAACTCTCACTTTTAACTGCCGTCTACTAGATTAACATATTTACCTTTACGCGGTCGCATAACAAGTTGCATTAATTTGCGCCTGGTTCTCAAAGTTTACCCTATTAAAACTATTTGAATTGTAGGGTTTTTTATCTTTACATACAAATACATAAAATTGGACTGTCTGTTTGTAATATGAAAATAACCGCTTTTTACTAAATGCATATGGACATATACACAATATAATATATGCACAATATAACCGACGAGCATGTATGAAGAGATTGATGAATGTGGACGAAGCGAAAGAGGTATGTAAGTCTAGAGAGAATTGGCGCTCTATACTCTCTGCCTACCCCGTTAGAAACTCTGCGTGATGATTTGTATGTATGTATGCATACGGATCCGGTACATATTACCAAAATATATTTCTTACGGTTTTTATCTGTCTGGTTGTTCCGGCTAATCTTTGAAATGGCTGAACCGATTTTGACGGGACTTTCACGGGAAGATAGCTGATGTAATAAGGAGTAACTTAGACTACTTTTATTTTAAGAAACTGAATAATAACTTTTTAGTTAATTTCCACGCGGACGAAGTCGCGGGCATAGCTAGTAAGTAAATTCCACACAAATTGATATAGCCTTAAATTAAGCAGTGTTTGTACTATGGTAACTATACAACGATATATATACTTATATAGATAGATATATACTTAAATACACAGGCTAATATAAATACAAATACGCGTGTTCATCACACAAATCGCACTCAGCGGGAATCGAACCTGCGAACTCAAGCTGTGAAGTCAGAAGCTCTGACCACTAGACCGGCTCTCGTCCGAGTGTTAGACGAGTAGATTCAGTATTGCATATAAAAAACTAAATTTGTTTATGAAAAGTAAACAGTCATATATGAAGTGAAAGACTCGGCATGATGATATGTATGTATATATGTAAATTTAATTTGTATTCATAACTGTATGTTTTTTTAATTTTCAAACCGTAAAGATAATAAGATAAAGTGTATGTGCAAGTCTTATGTAAAATTACATACTTAATCTCATCGAGATTTAGCTTGGTGACGCATCAACCTCGCCGTCACTGTTAACTATTCATTCCAATTGGAGCTCTAAAGCTTTACAAGGATAAGTGCTAATATAGACTACACGACAAGTTATAATTGCTTTGTAAGCTAAGCTTATCCTTAGATTCGTCTTTTTATCTAATGATATCCTACTGCACAATTTATTATAAAAAAAATATGTAATTGTATACCAAAAATATAGTCATGTCGTATTTCAATAAAAATAATAAATATTATAATATTAAATAATATATCCTCATTTCGCCTTCCCATAAGGGTCCCCGAAGAGGCAGCGAGAGGTGTATAGACACTACCAACACACCCACTTTCCGCCAGAGATATATTTTATGTGTCAACGTGACAGATGGTGAGTCCATCGCCGTTACTCAAGCACGACTATACAAACGCATTTGAATTTCTTCTCAGACGTATGCAGGTTTCCTCTCGATGTTTTCCTTCATCGTAAAACTCGTGGTGTGACTAATCACTGTATTTAAGTTCAGAAAAACTCATTAGTTTGTGACTCGAAACACTCAGCCACCACGGCTCTTATAACTGAGTATATATAATTATATGAAGGGGTAGGCAGACACACGCACTATAATGTACACTATAAATGTTACCATGTCAAAAAACTTTGACCATCTTAGACTGTATCTCACTCACGTCACATACAAGCCGGTTTACAAACGGATTGCTTAACTCTAAGCCGGCTTCTCCTTGACCTCACTATCCTCTACTATTATACTAACAGAGGAACTTCAATAAATAACTACTTATTTATAAAAGGATTCCATATTTCAAATCTTTTAATATCTTTTAATATTTAATGGCTAGCTTCTTTGTTTTTTTTTTTTCGGATATGGAAACAAGGGCTTTGCAACCTTCGTCCGCGTGGAATTTAATTTAAAAGTTATTGTTTTTCTACCAATAAAAGTACCCTAAGTTACTCCTTATTACATCAGTTATCTGCCAGTGAAAGTCCCGTCAAAATCAGTTATGCCGTTTTAGAGATTAGTCGGAACAAACAGACAGTTTTTTTTGTTTAAATCGATTTTACTATATGTACCGCGTATACATACATCCATATGCATTTAGTAAAAAGCATTATTTTTAACAAAACAAACATACACTTCGATTTTATTTATTTGTAGTATGAATTATGTATAAAATAGATTATGTTAACGCTGTCCGGTAATTTTTTTACTTAATATTTACGTAATAAATACGTAAAAATTATTTAAGTAATGTATGCCGTGAATTTCACTGTTCTGTAAGGATAGTTGTATGTGTGCGTAAAATAAATATACCTACTTATGAATACATGAATTTGTTTGGCAAAATCTTATTTTTTACACAGTTATAATAATATATCCTCACGCCTTCCCACAAGGGTCCCCGAAGGGGTAGGCAGAGGTGTATAGGTAATACCCACACAGTTATTATATGTAAAAAAGATAAAAAGGATTTTTTAAAGAGCATTCCGTTACGTCAACTGCTTAAAATTTGTTACAAGTTCATTAAATCTTATGAAGGTTACCAGGTTAATGATGTAACGAAGTATCGTCGAGTTGTAAAATTTAGTCAGATCCTTGGGTTCCTTATATACTACAATTTTAACATAAACATAAATTGTGACTAATTAACTTGTTAAATATATTGCACAAAAGATATAATATATAGAATCAGTTATAAAAAAATATCTTTCCAATAACTTACTCCTGGAATCTATTGTGACGGTAAATAAAAAAGAGATAAATCAATAATGATAATTGTTTTTACCGCTTTTCATATTATACAATCGTTGAAATTAGCACAAATCTACAATTCGTGCGTTTTTTGCTATTTTCAAGCAAAATAGACAACATTTTTCCTTTCAAATATTTTTACGTCTGACAGATAACCCGCCAAAATTTCCGTTAATGGCGTACGAAGTACGTAATTATGCTATTTGTATGGAATTGGTATGCAATTGCAAAACTTAGTTGTTTGTATAGATAGTCTTAAGTACCCCAGCTTTATCAGAGACGACCTAAATTAAATGCATTTGTGTTTCTATCCAACTAGAAGCGCCGCGCGGTATCGCCTGTGTAAAATTATTTTTACTGTATTAGTTGATTATTGACACCACGAGCCGTGGTGGCCGAGTGGTTTGAGCAGTTGCCTGCGACGCAAAGGTCGCAAGTTCGAATCCCGACTGTACCAATGAGTTTTTCTGAACTTAAGTACAGTGATTAGTCACACCACCTGCATACGTCTGATAAGAAAAAGATAAACTTTTTGTTCTCTCAAAAAGATAAACTAAATAAAAAATAAACAAATATTTGAAGATAAATATAGGTAGGTTCATAAACAATATCTACAGAGTAAGTTTTTTTTTAAATCTTTATTCGATTTTTGAATCCGTTCACGAATTGCCATATCCGTATTGGTGACGAACGAATCCCCTACAAAATAAATTGCATAGAATTACATCACCAGTCGCAATCTGTTGCCAGCCAATTAAAAGCAAAATTTGTTCAATATATAATGCTAAATCAAAACGTTGAATAATTCATTGCTTTCGACACTTTTAGAGAGCGATATGTTATAAAATGTAATCAATAAATTCTGAATTCGCATTTGGTCTCAACAGTCGGAACCTTACTACAGTCTGCAATCGCTATCTTTACCCAAGAGTACTAGGGAGACAGATACACATATCGTCTATAAGCATCTCTCTTTCGCACCCTTGAATATAATGAACGCGACAACACGTCGCACAATCCTTGAAATTGATAAAAATGCACACTGTTCTCAACCTTGACTTGTGTGTCCGATCGATTTGACCTAGGCAGTTGGAACAAGATCTTCTTCCGCTTCTTCATCCAAAAACTTTCATACTCAACTCAAATTGCATATAATAGTAATAGTAGCATGGTATGTTGGTTTGTGTACGCTTCAAAAATTCAAAAAGTTCTGCACCGATCAAGCTGAAATTTTAGCAGGATATATAATCCGCATCAAGGATTGCTTTTATCTATTTTTTGCATCAGTCAGGCAGGGTACAGCTAGTATGTTATAAAAAAACATTAAATAGTCTGTGTATTAACAAACCAGAGACCTGGATGTCATTATTCTTTTCCAAGCAGGACATCCGTGTAATGACGTAGCTTGCTATCTATCAAAGCTTGTATTTTCCCAGCAAGATCCGGGTCGCGTACTTAGTATGCACAGTACTAACTATAGAGTCCTTTATCTATCCATTTTATTGTTAATAAGTTTGTTTCCATGCGAGCTGATTCTCTGGGAGAATAAATAGTTGGCTTCTTATTACATCACTTCATGTGACCCGTGTTTGTATTGACTCCTATGTTCATACCGTACCCAGTAACTTCCTTTATAAAGAAACGATGTAATACAACAATAAGTATTTTCTAATCGGTTTTGAAGCTCCTACAATAGTAGTCCATTTAAATGAAATATTTAAAGTATGAAGAGGAGAAAAAACAAAAAAATATCCTCATCCCTCCCCATAAGGGTCCCACACACCCACGGTCCACCAGAGATATAATTTAGGTGCCAACGTGACATATGGCGAACACGTCGCCGTTACTCAAGCAGGATTATCATCAGGGTTAAACTCTCGATGTTTTCCTTCACCGTACTAGTTAAATTAAACTCATTGGTACAGGCGGGATTCGAGCTTGCATTCATTATTTTGTAGGCGAGTAAATAGGCTAGGCTTTACTCTACTTAGATTATAGAAGAGCAAAGATTAATGTAGATTCTAAACTCTTCCTCTCTATATGTCCAAACGTACATATCATGTCTCTTGTATCTCTGCGATGACACTCATTCGCACCAGTCGCTTAACGAATCTCTTAATAAAGTTAAACAATATTTAATTAATGTTGACGTTCATATTAAGTCAGTATTAAGCCCGTTTTCCTTTAGTTCGGAATTGGAATGAACTGGGAAAGTCCCCAGCTGACTCATAATTTGAGACAACATCTTACGATATCCAATTTGCATGTTTTCCCCTTATTAATTTACATTGTTATCTAACGTCTATATATAACGTCGGGTAGGCAGCATGGAGCTGAAACCTGGGCGCTTACCAACAAGCAGAGTAGAGCACTCTGAGTGTGCCAAAGCAAAATATAGAGATGCACCTTAAACATTAAAATAAGGGACAAAATCAAACTCACAAACTTAACATCACAATGATTTGAAAAGAGTAACCATGGAGTTTCTTGCCGGTTCTTCTCCATGGAAGCGACCAACCCGAACCGTGCTTCTGCTTCTTTTTCGACGTTTTAAAAGAAAAAGTGAAATAAAAAGATTTTGATTTGATTTGATTTAAGAAACCTGACAAAAGTTGCAGATGTCACATATACAGTGAGAAAACTCAAATGGAACTGGGTAGGCCATATGATCAGAAACAGGGAGAAAGAATGGACGAAATATGTTAGCGAATGGTGCCCTAGAGATTGTTCGGCGTAAGTAAGGCGTATGTATAGTCGTGTTTGAGTAACAGCGATGGACTCGCCATCTCTCACGTTGGCACCTAGAATATATCTCTAGCGGAAATTGGGTGACATAAAGAATTTGTTGTAAATCTGATATAAACATGACGTCATCCATCGCTTTAGAGGTATAATTAATTTGAATATTATCGTACAAAAGCGAGCCAGGGCTTCCCACTGGTGCAATAAAAAATGCAAATTTATCATAGTGTCTTTTAAATTATGGAAACCGCATTAAAATCCATTCATTCGTTTTTGAGTTTACTAATCGCTTTTAGACATACATACTATTTTGCGGCGGCGGGACTGTTTATAATAATTACATAGTAAAAAAATAAGTCGCTTCCGTTGTCTGTTCGCTTAGATCTTTTAAAATATTTAACGGGTTTTAATATAGTTTTCAGCAGGAGATATAGTGATTCAAGAGGAAGGTTAAAAACCTTCCTCTAAGACGAACAATTCAAAGATTTGTAATGTGATTTTATAACAATCATATTTTTGTGCGCTTAGAGAGAGGCTAAACTTTACGAGATTTACAATTTAATGTGCTAGGGAATTGTATAACTTAAAAAGATCGATAAAAAAGCCGCGATGATATATACATATTTACCTTTAAAGGATAACCTTCATTAACCATTTTTATCTTTTATATGTTCTTAGTATCTACATTGCGCCCGTGCGAAACCGGGGCGGGTCGCTAGTAGTATAATTAAAAGTCCCGCCATAGGCATGTAGGAAGTCCGCCGTTGCAAGAGCCGGTCCGAGCCGAGCCAGTAGCATTAAACCAACCATTACCAAAATTTAAAAGATTTAAATAATAAAGAATTAAAGATTTAATAGCAATGCCCAGTCCATTCCAGCAACCCTTAGCCGAGGTGCGATATCCAGTGGGTGCTGTGTTTGCACAGCACCTAAGAAGTGCCAGGCTGGAGACCTTTTGGTTTCGTTCGATTAAGAAACTAAAGGTCACGGACTTCACAGCCACTGGAGAAAATTAAAAACGACGAAGCTATCCGCGAATAAACATAAAAATATTATATATACGGTCGAATTGGGAAATCTATTCCTTTTTTGAAGTCGGTTTAAAATCTTGGCGAAGCAGATCCCACTAACAAGTCTGTCGGGATTCGGTATAAAACCAGTTATATCCTGTGAGTCGTCTACTACCTAAAGGTTATCTGAGATCTCGGTGTAAAGGTAATTATATTCAATTGTACTTTGCAGCCTTCACGGTGAAGGGGAAACCCTAGCGTAGGCACATGAGTCACACTTGTAACTTGTGAGTGAGCTTTTATCAATAGGTATTCTTCCGGATAGCTTGGAAAAGCTAATGGTAGTCTGTCAGGTTGACGGAAAAAGATCGCGCGGTCGATCACTCACTCTCTGGTCAGACATAATAAAGACGCTTACCTGCCAATATTCATAGCGATTAAGACCGCCGAGGACAGAAACACGTGGAGTAACATGGTTCAGAAAGTGGCCTTTTCAGACATTTCAAACTAGACACGACCTTCAGCATTGAAGATACCGATCGAGAAGAAGATTCTTCTCTACTTCTTCGCCAAATTTCGCATTGACACCTTTCTAGAGAATTTCAATAGAAAAGGGGATATTTTTACACATAGTCGCTCTTGTGGGTACTTTTTACTATTGAGTAAGGGAAACCCTAGAATACACATACATATAGTAAGTGCACATGCACCAGTCTCTTCATACATGCATGCTGGTTTCAAGTACTCTTATCGTTCCCATCCTTGAGCGCCCGATCGACTTGATCTAGGTAGTCGGAAGGTGGTCTTCATCTGCCTCTCGCACACACTTCTTCTAAAGGAAAGGAAAGGAACCTTAGAGTTAAATAACCAATACCCGTGTATTAAAATCTGGCGGAAAACACCTCTGCCTACCCCTTCGGGGACCCTTGTGGGAAGGCGTGAGGATATATTATTTTTTATAAAATCTGAATGATGAATGCGATATGTCTGTAAATCTAGAAAGAAATGGCATTCTTCCTCTTTGCCTACCCGACGGACTCGGCACAGTGAACATTTGAACGAGATAAAAATGGACCAGGAAAAAGTACTTGCATAAGTACAATTACTGCTATTGATCAACCAAGTGCGAAGTTTATTGTTTTTGTGTTCAAGCAAAGCGATGCAAGACTGGTTACAGTTACTTGTATGGAAGTTTTTTATTAAACCACTTGTATATTAAGGTGGCAGGCGTGCGGTCCGCCTGATGGTAATCGGTCACCACCGCCTATAATAGACGCTAACAACACCAAGGGTTTACCCTTCGCGCGTTGCCGACCCTAAAGAAGTCCGTAGATAATACTGTTTCGGACTGACACGTGTGTCGACAATCACGCGATTGATTCCCTGAGGCATTCAACTGATAGGTTGGGTGGTTCTAATCTTTCTTGCAGTAAATTATTCTGTAAGAAGAATTCGACCTCATATTCAGTCGATTTGAACATGTAAACGTGAGTTTGCTTTTATTTGGCCAATAATGCCTAAGTATACTTGAAGCTTTACATATATGTATCTACATATAAGGCATAGTGGCCGAGTGATTCGAGCAGTTGCCTGCAACTCAAAGATTGCAAGTTCGAATACCGACTGTACCAATAAGTTTTTCTTAATTTAAGTTCACTAACACCACGAGCTTTACGGTGAAGGAAATCATCGAGGGGAAACCTGCATACGTCTGAGAAAAATTCAAAGGCATAGTCGTGCTGGAGTTAAGGCGATGGACTCGCCATCTGTCACCTAAAATATACCACTCTTGGCACCTAAAATATATCTCTGGCGAAAAGTGGGTGTGTGGGTACTACTTAAACACGTCTGCCTACTCCTTCGACCCCTGTGGGAAGGCGTGAGATATTTACATATATAACCTTGAAAATATTTAGAGTCAGGACGAGTTAACTGGATTGTTGTAATATAGATACAGTGAGAAAGTGTCCGTATTAAGCAAAGGAATATTCACGCTCCAACTACCCAGATGAAATCGTTAGCACACTCGAGAACCGGAATGTCAACAGTAGTCAAAATCGGCATCTTTAAAGGAATTGATAAGTGTAGATAAAGCGTCAAAGATTTGTTATGTAAGTCTAGACAACTGGCGCTGAATTCGCTCTAACTACCTGGTGCGTGATGATTTGTATGTTAATGTATCTTTTGTTGAAATGATAATGTTTCAAACACATTATATTGTTAATGACTTCTTTAGTCACAAGGATATAATAAAATGTCTCGAAAAATTATTTAACACAATATATTACCAAGATATTTTCAATAGCCGTGGCGGCCGGCTTAGCCTGCAGTAGTTTATTTTATTTGCCTGCAATACAAAGATGTAAAACTGGAATCCCGACTGTACCAATGAGTTTCTGTACTTAAGCACAGTGATAAGTCACACCACGAGCTTTATGGTGAAGGAAAATATCGAGAGGAAACCTGCATATGTTTGAGAAGAAATTCAAAGACGTATGTATTTGGATCGACTCGCTACCGACCAAATTGGCATAAAATATATCTCGGGCGAGTATACCCATTTTTCTATACTTTTTACAATACATACGACAATATCTACAAAACCTGAGGGACTGAACTTCGAAGCCAAACATAGAAGGATGTATGTATACATAGATAAAATCGAATATTTTGCGTTATATCGACCACGATTTAGCTTCGCAGGTGCATTGACCTCTAGGTCATAGTCTAGGTTATTAGGTATTTAAGTATACAAAAGTGTTTGTAGTGCTACTTTTTACCTATACGCCTCTTCATACGCTTTGTGGGAAGGCGTGAGGATATTATACCAAGATATTTTTGTTGCCTTTTAGTTTCAATTCGTCGTTTATACTACGACAAATACTAATACATATTTTATAAGACATACATCTATACTTCTACATAGAAAGGATGAGTGAAGAAAGATTGACGAAACAGATATACAAAGCAAAAGTGTGTGCAAGAAGAGGCAGAGGAAGGCCACGTTCCAACTACCTGGATCAAATAGATCGGACTCTCAAGGACGGGAACGTTAAGAGTACTCGAAACCGACGAGCATGTATGAAGAGACTGATGAATGTGGACGAAGCGAAAGAGGTATGTAAGTCTAGAGAGAACTGGCGCTCTATACTATCTGCCTACCCCGTTAGGGACTTGGCGTGATGATATGTATGTACATCTATACTCATATTAAAAGAGATATTGGTTGAGCGCGGTGATAGATATGTATATAATAATAATAATAATATTCTTTATTGTACACACACATATATATATACAAACACAAAGAAAAAAGACAGAGAAAAAAAAAACATGTAATACGCACAATTAGGCGGCCTTATCGCAAAAGCGATCTCTTCCAGGCAACCAAGTGAAGAGAGAAAAGAAATAGAGAAAAAAAAGGTAGGTGTAATAGTTGAGCGGATGAAATATACATATTTACTATAATATACATATACTAAGCAATCTAAATAAATAAATACGAAACATATACCTACTTTATATACATACAAGTATATATTGTAAATAAGTTCATTAATGTTATTATTATTATTTTCTTATAAAATCATATTGGTATACCTACTGTAATGATCTTAATATGTGTGTAAATATATAAATAAATAAATATTAATGAATATGACGAAAAATATGGAGGCTGGTATGTAAACAGATATGATGATGTACATCTGTCAAGTAGTTCCCGAATTATGACTTTAATTAGCACATCGTACAGTTCTGGATACTACCTAAAATCATTTAATAAAAAACAGTAGTTAATTATAAACCGAAATATACTTAGAAATACTTGATGTATGTAAAAACCAGGTACCGACAGAAAAACACTCATAAGCGACTTGACAGAACCAGGTACGGCCGGGTTCATAAAACTTAAAAAACCCGGCCAAGTGTTAGTCGGACTCCCACACGTAGGGTTCCGTTCCATTATCTTTAAATATTTTTTATTCTGTTTTAACATTTGTTGTTGTAGCAGCAACAGAAATACATATCTGAAAACCTCACCTTTCTAACTATTGCGGTACATGCGATATAGCCTGGTGTTAGACGGACCAACAGCCGAGTTATAGTAATCGGGCGTCATACACTTTGGGTACGGAACCCTAGACCAAGACGAACACACGTCATAAATATATATATATATATATATATATATATATAACCTTATTGTTAATTATACTCTTGTTCCGTCAGTTAAATAGCTTACCTTGACCTTTAGAAGCCTTACTTTAGTGCTTGGCTTAGTGCGTCTTAAGTTGTACGCAAGGAGAAAACAGGATGCGAATTGAAATACGTCGAATACTTACTTGAAACTTCGACCTATATACTTAGAACATCATTGGGACGGTACCGGTTTCCCATAAAAAAGGTAGTTCTATATGCCACCACTTGTGGGTCAATTTACAATTAAATGTAAGCTGAACGGTTAAGAAAACATCGAGAGGAAACCTGCATACGTCTGAGAAGAAATTCAAAGGTGTATGTATAGACGTGCTTGAGTAACGGCGATGGACTCGCCATCTGTCACGTTGGCACCTAATATACCTCTGGCGGAAAGTAAGTGTGTGGGTATTACCCTATACACCTCTGCCTACCCCTTCGGGGACCCTTGTGGGTGGGCATGAAGATATTATAGCATAGTGATCACTAAACACGAGTAACATATCGTATCCTTTGGGTTCGATTTTGTACTTTCTTTCAAATAGACTTTGACTGCCAGTGTCTTTAAAGTACGTGAGGATATTTTTTATTAACACTTAACTGACTTCACTTGACTTACACCCATTTCCACCTGAGGTATATTTTAGGTGCCAACGTGACAGATGGTAAATCCATCGCCGTTATTCAAGCACGTCTATACATACGTTTTTTAATTGTTTCTCAAACGTATGCAGGTTTCCTGTCGATATTTTCCTTCACCGTAAGGCTCATGAGGTGATTAATTACGGTACTTAAATTCATAAAAACTGATTGGTACAGTCGGAAGTCGAACTTGCAAAAACTGATTGGTACAGTCGGAAGTCGAACTTGCAAAAACTTTGTGTTGCAGGCAACTAAATGCTCGAACCACCCGACCACCACGGCTCATATGTTCAGTATTTTAATGGCCTTAAATAAATATACGATAAAATATAAGTTGTTTACACCGGCCCGCGCAGAGCTAGAAGCGCAAATCCCTTCCCCAAATACTTAAATAATAAAATTAAATGAAATTACCAATCCAGAAATACAACACAGACAATACAAAAAAAAATTGATGTTTACAAAGAAAACTTTGGGAGCCTCTTAATACCTATGGAGGAAAACATCACGAACTTTCAAGGTTCTATTGACCTTGCCAAAGACATTGGGGAAAGGATGACCGGTGAACCATGGAGTAATGATTCATTGTTTCTGCCTTCTTGCTTATTAGGTAACGAATTGCCCGGCAGCTATGGTCAGTTGACCTTCGCCTAAGAACTTCTTACAAGCGAACTAGAGTCACTAAAACGATCCCTAAATTATGGCATAGCTAACAGTGCGGTGCTGCCAACATTCAAATGGCATTAGATATGAGTCTTACGGGAATAGTATTTGTTCGGGATGAAAATTTGCTCTTGATTTGTCGACGACGACAAATCGACGACGACCGCCTGGTCTAGTGGTTAGAGCTCCTGACTACGAAATTTGAGGTCGCGGGTTCGAATCCCGCTGAGGGCAGATATTTGTGTGATGAACACGAATATTTGTACCTTAGTCTTGGATGTCCTATGTATTTGGGTATGTAATCTATCTATATAAGTAAATATATCGTTGTCTAGTTACCATGGCACAGAAGCTTTGCTTGGTTGGGACTAAGGTCAATTTATTGATGGAATTGTCAGGTATTTGTTGTTATTATTTATTGAGGTGTTAAATGAAAATATCCTCTGCGACCTTTAAAGAGACACTGGCAGTCGATATTATTCGAAAAATTATAAAATCGAACCGGATACCATTATGTTATAAGTGTTTCGTGATCACTATTAACCATAATATCTTCATGCCGCCACCAAAGGATTTAGAAAAGGTTCTGAAGACGGAAGTGTAATAAGGTGATACCACCTTACTTCTCAGAGGATTCATGTTTTGGGCCTTCAAGCTGGTGACCAGATGGTACATCGCCGTTACTCAATGCGATGGCTGGAATAGTACCGTTTCCTCAATTAACCATGCTAATGAAAGCCCGTGGTGTAACTAATAACCGTACTAAGTTCAGGAAAACTCATTGGTACAGTTCTTCACTTCAAAAATAACTATTAGAATACCTACATATATCAAGGTCAACTGAAAATTACTTTCGATTGTACCCAAATATGCGGTCCGTTGATCATGCAGTGTTTACAAACATGTATGTAGCTATACAAGCTAAGTAATGATATCAAATGTCATTGACATAGTTTGGACTGATGTAATTTGTACCTTCAAAGTAGATGTATTCTGAAACGTGCCCGCGATACTAGTGCGATGTGATTACCATCTTGTCTTGATACTTTAACATTGGCTGGAACATATCTCGCTCAGAGAATCAGCATTGGCTATCCGGCGTGGCAATGCTGCTAGTCTTCTAGGCACGTTGTCTCGGGATACCGATTTGGGTCAAATATTTTATCTGTAAGTAGTTAGTTTCAACGGTTCTTTGTAAATAATGTTAATTGTTGTTGTTTTAAATAAAGAACTGATACTTTAACTAGCGACTTGGCTCGGTTTCGCTTCAATTTATATTAAAAAACTACTCATTTTCGATAACTATATAATAAACTAGCTGTGCTCGCGACTTCATCCGCGTGAGAATCAACAAAAAACCTATTGTTCAGTTTCTAAAATAAAAGAAGCCTAAGTCACTCCTTATTCCATGAGCCATCTGCCAGTGAGTCTCGTCAAAATCGGTCCAGCCGTTTCAGAGATTATTTTAGGGATATCAGAGGGATTAGTTTTATTATACGTAGTGAAAGTTAGCAATTGGAATGCAGCTCGCATTGCTATTGCATTGCAAAGGAATCGTTCTTACAGCAGTAGGATGGGTCGACCTTCTTTTTGTAAGTCGGTTAAAAATTTACCTGACATTATTTTTGGTGTGGCCCCTTAATGGTTGGTTTTAAATTGAATCGTGTCAAATCGAATCGTGCCAAAAGATATTAATTTAGTAATAATATCTAAAAGTTATATGTATAGAAAAGTCACGAAGCGATTCTAACATTATTATAATTATATTTATTGAACAGTTAATCATTTTTTATTGATGCCGTGGTGGTCGAGTGGTCCGAGTAGTCGCCTGTAAAGCAAAGATAGCAAGTTCAAATCCCGACTGTAGCAATGAGATTTTTCTGAAGTACAGTGACACCTACAAGTACAGTACAGTGAAGTACAGAGGAAACATCAAAAGGGGAACCTGCATACGTTTGAGAAGAAATTCAACGACGATAGCGAGAAACGGCGATTTATTTATTATATGTTATTTATTAATGCTTGGATTTCTGTGAGGATCAGTATTCGAGAGTTTCTTTTAAATCGTAATCTTTTTGTTGTTGTTATGGTAATGTAAATTATTAACTTTTGTAAGATTGTGTTAATTATTGTATATATAAAATATAAAATTAAATATCCTCACGCCTTCCCACAAGGGTCCCCGAAGGGGTAGGCAGAGGTGTATAGGTAATACCCACACACCCACGTTCCGTCAGAGGTATATTAGGTGCCCACGTGACAGATGGCGAGTCCATCGCCGTTACTCAAGCACGACTATACATACCTTTGAATGTCTTCTCAGACCTATGCAGGTTTCCTCTCGATGTTTCCTTCACCGTAAAGCTCGTGGTGTGACTAATCACTGTACTTAAGTTCAGAAAAACTCATTGGAACAGGCGGGATTCGAACTTGCGACCTTTGCGTCTCAGGTAACTGCTCGAACCACTCAGCCACCACGGCTTTAATTATTGTAATTGGTGTAATGGTTATAGTTAACAATAAATAAATAGTTACTTCACGCCACTCCACTCAATCTATAAATTCAATTAATTAGCATTCAGAATACGTATATGAGGTCATTCAACGCAGCGCATCTGTCACATGACAAGAGCCTTGGGATTTGACGTGTGACTGCCTTTGTTTTTTTTTTATACATTTAAAGTAGCATACTCATATGCCGCATATGTATAATACGCGTCGATGGCTCCGTCTGCGAAGTTTGAGGTAGCAAGTTCGGTTCCCGCTGAGGGTGGATACTTGAGCAGTGACCACGAATGTTTGTTACTTAGTCTTAAATAGAGCGCCTGTTCTCTCTAGACTTGCTTACCTCTTTAATATATATTATAAAATACAAACATATCATCACGCCGACTCCCTAACGGGGTAGGCAGAGATAGTGTGTGAGTACTACCTACAGAGCTTCGCTTACCCCTTCGGAGACCTTTGGGGCACGTGTCCGATATCTACGTGCTATTACGTACATTTTTGTATTAAGTTATGACTACGTGTTCTGTTCTCACCTGGTGACGTCATCAGCTCAGCTGATTCAGTTCAATGAACTTAATATAAGGTCTATAGCTTACAATTTCTAAAGATCAATCATATCAATCAAATGCTACATGAACGTACGGGTCCCCGCCCCACAAGGTTCTCCAGAGGTAGGCAGTGGTTATTACAGCGTCGGCTCTTCACGTGCAATATATTTAGGTGCCAACGTGACAGATGGCGAGTCCATCGTCGATTCTCAAGCATGATTGTACAAAGTTTTCTTCTCCCGGAAGGTTCTCTTGGTAACGGTGGTATGTGAGGATTAATATTTAGTCCTGTTACTTTGAAGAAATATTTGTTTTTAGCCCCAACAGGGTAGGCTGATAGCGACAGTTATCTCAAGATTTGCATACCTCATTCGCTTCGTCCACATTCATCAGTCTCTTCATACATGCTCGCCAGTTTCTATTTGATTTAAATTAGTCTTCGAATTGCTTTTCAAACGTGTGAAATCTTGTTGCCTTCATGGTAACGCCCGTTATTATTATTATTTTTTATTTATTTCAGGCAACGAGGATTAAATACAATAAATAACAATCACAATGTTCTTAAGATTAATTTACAGTTATAAATTCGTCAATGTAAAGAAGCTCAGAAAAGAATTACAGTCGGGATTCGAACTTGCTATCTTTGCGTTGCAGACTGTTCGAACCGCACTTTGTAGTCAAGTGAAATCGTTCACTACAAACCATCACATATTGGGCTTGGCAAATTGAACCTTAGGCATTGAGGTTGAGGTATCGGTTTCCCATGTACACCGGAGGCTGTGTGGTCCTAACTATTAACAAATAGAACCAGTCAAAGTAAAATATATCTAATTGACGACGTTCTAAGAAGCACTCTTAAACCACTTAGGTATTTCGTCATATTTAGTCAGTTGACATATTCATGTTTCATCGCTCATAACTCTATGACTTCATTTAGCCTTGTCTATATCTATACTAATATTATAAAGTAGAAAGATTTGTATGTAAGTGTATGTTTGTAAGGAATTAGCTCAAAAAGTACTGGACCGATTTTAAAAATTCTTTCACCATTTTGAAAGCCGTGGTGGCCGAGTGGTTCGAGCAGTTGCCTGCGACGCAAAGGTCGCAAGTTCGAATCCCGACTGTACCAATGAGTTTTTCTGAACTTAAGTACGGTGATTAGTCACACCACGAGCTTAACGGTGAAGGAAAACATCGAGAGGAAACCTGCATACGTCTGAGAAGAAATTCAAAGGCGTGTATAGTCGTGCTTGAGTAACGGCGATGGACTCGCCATCTGTCACGTTGGCACCTAATATACCTCTGGCGGAAAGTGGGTGTGTGGGTATTACCTATACACCTCTGCCTACCCCTTCGGGGACCCTTGTGGGAAGGCGTGAGGATATATTATTATATTCACCATTTGAATGCTACGCTATCACTGATTAATAGAGGCTATTTTAAGTGCAAGAAAAAATTTTTTTTATGGCAAAATGTTAAAAAATATTATGTCCACCCGTGCAAAGCCGGGACGGCCCTCTAGTCTATCATAAATCAATAAAGTAGTCAATGTTTATATTAAAATGTATTTCAAATCAAATCAAATCAAAGTTAGTAATACTCGGGATACCTATCTGTAAGTGAAGTTCCATTAATGTTCATATCGATCCATCAATTTCTTCGGAGATTAGTTGGAGCAAGCATGCAGACAGAAGGACAAAAATGGTTATAGAGATGTAAGAATTGTGCTTTGAAGAATTTATATGTATTAAAGTAATTGATATTATGAATGGGATGGGATGGGATATCGGAAATACAACCAACGATTTCAAGCTATTTATTTATAAACATTCCTTTCAAATATAAATTAAATAGTAACAAATACTTTTGGTCAATTAAAAAAAAACACATAATCCCAAATTAAACAAAGTTGTACTACATACATACATACATATCATCACGCCAAGTCCCTCATGGGGTAGGCAGAGAGTATAGAGCGCCAGTTCTCTCTAGACTTACTTACATACCTCTTTCGCTTCGTCCACAAAGTTGTACTATGCTCTACAAAACGAGATATATATATAATTTAAGTATACATACTCGTGCACACCACACAAATATATCAGCTGGAATTGAACCCGCGATCTCAAGCTTTGCATCAAGCGCTCTGACCACTACAGACGGCCGTCCTCGATTTCGTTTACATAAAATTAATTTTAAAAGGAAAACCATGTTTGGTTCGAAATAATGAAAACAAACTAACTTCAACAAGCGAACGGAAATTCAATCAAATCCAAATATTCATAATATTATAATTAGATTAATGGAAATACCCGTCAAACGGAGTTTTAAAAAACCTTAAACTTTAACGGAGTCCAGTGGATTGCCCAAAACATTAAAGAAATGAGGAAAACACTTAATACTTATTCGAAGATGCGGTCATGTGTTCTGGTTTTTCGAAAATCCTTAACGCGTTCTCAGCAGGATTCCCCTAGGCCTTTTTTGTGGTAATTATGCCCATTAAATTCGCGGTCAAACACCTCATTAGTGTGAAAAAGAAATTTAAGAAAGATCTTACCTCCATTATCTGCCTTTAATGTTTTCTTTTATCGCACAACTTGCGGTGTGACAAATCATAACTTATCAGTATGCATAAATTTAAGAGAGGTAAGGCATAACGGGTTTTCCATTCGAATTTGGAACTGGCTGACTGGGGCAGCCCTCCTTATAGAAGTTTGTAGTCACATAACACTATTTTTTGTGTTGTGGTCCTGCGCGATGAATAAGGTTTCCAATAATGAGCTCCTTGGGGAGGGGGGAGGATTGTTTCGATTGTGTTGGCAGCAGAGGGATTAGTCCCATGATGTTGCCAACACAGTATAACTCCGAACACAGAAGTCCACCAATTTGTAGTCGAGGGGGTCGAGGGATGCGGGGAGTATGACCCGAGTCTAATAACTGTAGTGTGCATGTGCACTCATAGGTTATTAGTGTGTACCGACAATACTCAAAAATAAGTGGAAGGTTGCACACTTACACTATAAACTATAGGTTAAGGGCACGTTTTTTTTTTATACAACAAGAGTGGCAAACAAGCATACGGCCCACCTGATGGGAAACGGTTACCGTAGCCTATTTACGCTCACGATACCTATATATCACTTGCGCGTTGCCACTCTGTGTTCGGAGAGTTATAGTGTGTTGGCAGCATGGGTTTAATCCCTCTGCTTCCAACACAATGTAACAATCCTCCCCCCTCCCCAAGAAGCTCATTACTGGCAACCTTATTCACCGCGTAGGAACACAACACAATAAATTGTGTTATTTGGCTACGGACTTCTATAAGGTGGAGATCCTGCCCCAGTCGGGCAGCTCCGAATTCGGACGGGAAACCTGTTACGTCTTCGTGGATGGCACTATCTGTATCTAGTTGTCTACGTGACAGTTTATTTATAACTATAGCGAGTTGGTACTAAAGTTACACGTGTCTTTAATCGTTGTAAATAACTGAAGATTCTTTTGTTTCAGATTCAAAATGTGTCAAAAGCGTAATTTTGTCCACCTCTTCTGGTCAGCCATATTGGTAATGTGTATAAGTAAGTATAACATTATTATTATCTTGTAACGGAAAAATGTTCCTGTGTGTAAGTTAAGTGTCAGAATAAGTTTATAAAAATAAAAATAAATATCCTCACGACTTCCCACCTTTGGAGTCGAAAAGTAACCTCACGTCTTCCTATAAGGGTCAAGAGGTGTATAGGTAGCACCCGCACACCCACTTTCCGCCAGAGATACATTTTAGGTGCTAACGTGACCGATGGCTAGACCGTCGCCGTTACTCAAGCACGAATATACATATGCATTTGAATTTCTTCTCAAGCGTATACAGGTTTCGATGTTTTCCTGCACCGTAAAGCTTATGTGTCATAAATTAAGTTTATTTATTACAATAAAATCTTTCGTTGATGTGATATTAATGTAGAAGTGAAGATGTATATTTCGCCTATATAGCGGTTGCTTATATTGGGAAAATGTACTGAACGAATCTCTCGAGAGGGAGGGTGGAGGGGAGGGGTTCAGAGAAGGAGCGCTCCGGTTCGTCTTATCCTGTTATAGTCCCAGCTAGGTGCGGGCGTTAAGCCTCTTATTGTAAACTACCAACGGTATCCTAGACCTAACATGCATTATAGATCACAACCCTGGATCTACGAATTTATAGACTTGGTAGTGGTTGTTTACGTGGATGAACCGTAAGAGATGATAAAGAAACTCGAGGTATGAAACGTCAAGAGCACTCGAAACCGGCCGGTATGGGTGAAGTGACTGATAAATGTGGAGGAAGCGAGAGAGGTATGTAAGTAAGTGAAGAAAGAACTGGCACTCGTCTCTCACTGCCTGTCACGCGGCGTTACGATATGTATGTATATTCAGTATTCGTCGCCTTAAGCTATGGCACAGTTTATCCCCTTTCCACAGCAGTAGGCTTAAGACCTTTAAACTGAGCAGACGGACACACACTCGCATGTATAATACCTATTAGTAAGGGCTTTATATCTATATATATATTATGCATATAAAATAAAGTCGGGTTGTTTACATCTATACTTATATTATAAAGAGGAAAGATTTATTTGTAAGTATGTTTGTAAGGAATTGGCTCAAAAAGTACTAGACCGATAAAAAAATTGTTTCAACATTTGAATGCTACATTATCACTGATTAATATAGGCTACTTTCATTGCAAGAAAAAAATGTTTATGCCAAAATGTTTAAAAAATAAATATCCACCCGTGCAAAGCCGGGACGGGGCGCTAGTCATTTATAACTCAAGAACGGTCGAGCTCATTTTTATAATCATTAATTTATTTTGCATTGGTGTCCACTGGTGTGAATAGGATAAAAACTGAGATAAACAAAATCACGACTCCTAGGGGAGCTGAAGCCTCTATATATATTAGCTCGTATTGTATAAAAGATAATGAATATCGTAGTAAAAATCTACAGAGGTGAAATAATGCAAATGTAATAATTAACACAATAATAATAACACAAAAGCTCGAGGGTGGGAATATACCTAGACCTCATTGGGTATACCCGGGAGTGCGGACATCCATTCAATATTCATGATATTCGGGATCGAAGGTAAGGCTGTATCTACATTGCCGGAAATAAATAAAAGGCGTTTGATTATTATTTATATTTATATTTCGTGTTTTCCCAAGAGGGTGTCCGAAAAAATATGTAGAGGTAACAACACTTTTTTGTCGGAGATATGCTTAGATGCCAACGAGAAAGATCGCGAGTTGATCCCCGTTGCTCAACGATGACAATTGTTTTTGTGGTTTCTGCGCCGTAAAGCTCGACGTGTGTTTAATCACTGTACTGAAAGTTCAGATAAACTCATTGGTACAGCCGGGAATCTAATTTGTAGTCTTTGGAGGAGGTGGTGATCAAACCACTCTGCCACCACGGGTTTTTATTCAATTATAGCACTTTTTATAATATATGGAATATAAACGAAGCAGGTACGTTACGGCTAAGTATGATTTAGCCCTTTTATTTTTGAGAAATTACTAAATATTATTTTGGCCTTATTTATGCCTCCAGGAATATCAATAAACTATTAGTTTATCTACCCACCATATTAATAAATAAATACCTTGCGACAATTCCACACAAATTGACCTAGTCCCAAATTAAACAAAGCTTGTGTTATTGTAACTAGACAAGGATATACATATTTACTTATAAAGATCGATATATACATAGGACATCCAAGAATAAGGTATAAATACTTCTGTTCATCGCACATATATCTGCGGGATTCAAACCCGCGACCGCTAGACCAGACGGCCGTCATATAGAAACTTATTTCAATTGTACTACTGTCAAACCCTTTAAAAATACGATCGTGATTAATTTTATTTATTTATTTCTTCCCTTTACTCTCTCTGTCTACCTCGGAACTATGGACGACGATGTTACCACGCTTGGATTGTATGAGATAAAAACTTTTTCACCACGGAGGAAATTAAATCAAGGGTCTGTGAGAAGCGAGGTTCTTAGCTAATAGATACCTACAGGTAACAATGCTTGCCGTTTACTCGTACCGCCGTGGGACGCGCACAATGAATCTCCGTCCTTCGTTCGAGGCAATAACACTTTTGATACTTGAAGTTTACGACGTTTACGTGTGTATATGGAATTTGAAAATTCAGTCACAACCCTGAGAGAGTTTTAAAATGGTTGACGAGTCTCTACGATACAGTAACTTAATATTTATCGCATAATGCAATATAAAGTTCAAATTAATTTAATTTTCGTAACACATTTATATTACATTTTATGAATGTTCATAATGGTTTATATTACGAGTACATTGCTTCACACTGAAATCACGTTACATATTTGAGCAATATGTATGTATATACTAGCAGTCCCGCCCAGCTTTGCTTGGGTGAAAAAAATTAAGTTCCTGAAATATGATCGCAGCGCCACATATATGCTTTGAATTTAGAATTCCAATTTTGAATCTAAGCTATTCTCCAATCCAGTTGAATACACAATTTATCAACGTCGGTCCTGCTTTTTAGGAGGAGTTCAGACACATATCTTACCTTATCTTCGTACAAAAAAATGCTGCAACAATACAGTCATACTTGTGGAACGAAGTTTTTATTTTTGTAATGTGGTTATTAGTCGTCAAAAAAGAAGTCAAAAAGAATCATCAAAATCGGTTCATTGACGAAAAAGTTATCTGCGAATGAATGCGATGAATTTTTTGAAGTCTGCTTAACACAAAACCATATCCCCGAGTGTCAGCCTTTTTTTTTTTTTATACCACTTGGGTGGCAAACAAGCATGCGGTCCGCCTGATGGTAAGCGGTTACCGCCGCCTATGGACGCTTGCAACACCAGGGGTATCACTCGCGCGTTGCCGACCCTGCAGGAATCTTTTCGCACCCTTC
>JACCPG010007551.1:0-11864 GCA_016069955.1 Drepana arcuata
TGCAGTGATTAAATTGAACATTGCAGAACGTCATGCTTGAGGTATGGAGACAAATCTTTAATTCAACGTAAAGGACACATCACTCACACACACACGTATTAAATAATAAATTGCTGATAGCCTGGCTACCTGTTACGTTGGCACATAATTATTTACGGCAAAAAGAGTATCGATACAATTTTGCGTGAAATATAATCAATCATTCATTGCGCTCGCAAACCTTTAAACATTGAGACATAATCCTCAACCACTCATCGCTTCAGGGAATTCAAGAGTACTTACGACATAACAAGAGCTTAAAATATTATCACTTGGAACATTGAGAATGCCGCTTATAACTGTAAGACTGCAACTACCTCCGTTGGCAGTTGTATTCATAACTAATAACCGAAGTAGGAAACTACATACTTAATCTACTTAGCGCTGAGTTACTGGGTATTACTGAGTGTGGTATGTTTGCGCTTGGGCGGGCCGCTTTACATAAATTGTAGATTCCCTTGTAGCCCGCTAGTTTTGAAAGTACATCAGACACTTAAGCGATTTTTGGCATGCATTCCTAATACGTCATTTGAACCCTGTGGTACCTTGTGTTACCTTTGCGAGTCCACTACTGCTTTTCAAGCACGACTATACATACCTATGAATGTCTTCTCTAAATCAAGTTTCCTGACAATGTTTCCATGTGGTACTCGAGTCCAACGCTGCTTTTCAACCACGACTATAGATACACTTCTATGAATCTTTGAATGTCTTCTCTAAATCAAGTTTCCTGACAATGTTTCCATGTGGTACTCGAGTCCAACGCTGCTTTTCAACCACGACTATAAATACACACCTATGAATCTTTGAATGCCTTCTCTAAATCAAGTTTCCTGACAATGTTTCCATGTGGGACTCGAGTCCAACGCTGCTTTTCAACCACGACTATAGATACACACCTATGAATCTTTGAATGTCTTCTCAAAATCAAGTTTCCTCTCGATGTTATCCTTCACCGTAAAGCTCGTGGTGATTAATCATACAACCTATTTAAGTTCAGAAAAACTCGTTGATACAATTGGAGTTTGATCTTGCAAATTGCGTTGTAAGCTCCACTCAAACTCCCAAGTTGGTTAGGTAATTCAAGTAGCTTAAACCCTGAACTAAAAGAAGCACTATATAGGTAATAATAATAATAATATATCCTCACGCCTTCCCACAAGGGTCCCCGAAGGGGCAGGCAGAGGTGTATAGGTAATACCCACACACCCACTTTCCGCCAGAGGGATATTAGGTGCCAACGTGACAGATGGCGAGTCCATCGCCGTTACTCAAGCACGACTATACATACGCCTTTGAATTTCTTCTCAGACGTATGCAGGCTTCTTTTCGATGTTTTCCTTCACCGTAAAGCTCGTGGTGTGACTAATCACTGTACTTAAGTTCAGAAAAAACTCATTGGTACAGTCGGGATTCGAACTTGCGACCTCTGCGTCGCAGGCAACTGCTCGAACCACTCGGCCACCACGGCTTTTTATAGGCACTATATAGGTAACTATGTGCAATCGTATATGTATTGTTGAGAGTTTGAATTCAACAAAATCACTTGATATAAAATAAAGCCTTATAAAACTCCTGTGCTTACAAAACTAGGTTCCGCAATAGCCTTTAAGTTCATAAGGTTGTGTCACTAAAGAATCTCAACTGAAAGCAGAAGTCACAGATATATAAAGAATCCTTAACAACATATGATCTCAATTTCATTGACAATCACCAGCCCATATTAACACTATAAACCTTAGCGAATCACACGAAAAACAGGAAAAAAGCGTTTATTACCTTAGCGGTGGTAATACAAAAGCGAATTAATTCCCTGGCGTTCCCACCGCCATAAATAAAGCCGAACAAACACACGGAAAGTGAGCAAACAACATAAAACACGGAATGATTGCAATTAAAAACGCATTGGGCGGTCACATGGTCGCCGCCATCTTACCGCGCGCCAAAACGACCGCTCGCTACGAATTGGTTATGTGGATTAGGAAGTTTAATGTGGCCTTTGTAATGGCAGAAAAGGCAGCTAAGAAAATCAAAAAGTTATCTAATACTAGCTGTCCCGCCCAGCTTCGCTCGGGTGAAAAAGTTAAATTGCCCGTAACACGATCGCAGCGCCATCTATCGGGTCCAATTGTAAATCTAAACCATTCTCGAATCCACCTTAAGACACACAGAAAGGGATAGTTTCGCCCGGGTGAAAAAGTTAAATTCCTGAAACTCGATCGCAGCGCCACCTATCGGGTCCAATTTAATATAGCCTATGTTCACCGGATATAGTGTAGCTTCCCAACAGTGAAAGAATTTTTCAAATCGGTCCAGTAGTTTTTGAGCCTATTCATAACAACCAAACAAACAAACAAACAAAGTGTTCCTCTTTATAATATTATTATTAGTGTAGACTAGCTGATCGGCCGAGCTTCGATTTGGTGCAAAATATTATAAGCCGTTACCATGGTAACCGTTTTGTACCCTTAGCAACGGTTGCTTAGGGTGTACCTATAGTTTTAGGGATCTCGTCATGAGTCAGTCTGTGGCCTATCTTCTTCACGTCTTTTCAACAGTCTTCCGAAAGGGAAGGATATATTCATCTATGGATTACTTTTCAAACGTACGCAGATATCCCACTTGTTTTCACTTTACTGTACCTACATTAAATTGAATTCAATATTTTACATAATTTTGTGCGTAGATTCATATTACCAATGTTAAACACAATAGTCTATGACGTAGTTATTTGAACACACTAGCGGCTGACGTAATACACATTAAAATAGGCTTAGTAACTTATTTTATACGTAAAGGAATCATAGTGCAGTTGTGGCTACTGAGCATAAACTATACAGATGTACTTAACATTAGCCCTTTATTTCTATGGAAAAACAAATTGAACACGATCACAATCCTGTGGAATGAGCTCCCCGTTGAGGTTTTCCCTGGAGAGTACAGCATGGAGTCCTTCAAGAAGGATGTAAAGATTCCTGCAGGATCGGTAGCGTGGTATACCGCTGGTGTTGTAAGCGTCTATAGGCGGCGGTAACCGCTTACCATCAGGCGGACCGCATGCTTGTTAGCCACCCATGTGTAATAAAATAAAAAACAAACAGTCCACAGGTCCTTTTATGATTCAACAACTAACCCCCGCACCATGCAAACATTTTACTAAATCGCTCGATCTTTTTAGGTAGTTGCGAAAACGTACGGCGCTTTGTAAATTCTGAAGCAATTATCCTATAATAATAATATATCCTCACGCCTTCCCACAAGGGTCCCCGAAGGGGCAGGCAGAGGTGTATAGGTAATACCCACACACCCACTTTCCGCCAGAGGTATATTAGGTGCCAACGTGACAGATGGCGAGTCCATCGCCGTTACTCAAGCACGACTATACATACGCCTTTTGAATTTCTTCTCAGCAATTATCAACACTTAAAATTGTAGTCAATGTCAGTATATATAGATACCTAGGCTCAACAATTATGACAATACCGGCAAAGTGCATTGTTCCCTGTGTGCCTATCTATAAATAGAGGGAAAATGTGATTGAATACAGGAATATTCCAACTCGTGGTGTTTGCCTTTGGACGAGCGTTTTGTGCAAACACGCAGCAACGGCCATTGTCGATAAGGGTCAGTCGAAAATCTAAATTCTAACTGGAATACTGCATTTCGATTGATACTTTGTTATTTACCGCCTGAGCAGTAGGTGAAGAGGAAACACTCCCTTTATTGACATCAGAAGGGAATCCACGAAAGGAATTTGCCGAATGCTATACGTAATAATGTATTCACAATATATTACTACTAAAATAATACATGCGTACGTTTGTGCGGATGTTAGTCCTTCTTCCACGCAATAAGTACTTTATAATATTATAATAAAAAATCTACTGGATAAGTAAAATATTACGCGGGCGAAACCGCATGGCACAGCTAGTAGCACTGTAATCATATGACATACTTACTAAATTTTGCAATGGAAGTTCACCACAATCGTAATATACTGTTCACGTGATGTTTGCGCAAACAAACAGATGTACCGAAAGAAATTTAAAAAATGTTTAAAAAATTTAAAACATAACTTAGGTCCATTGAAAACGTCAAGCCCTTGACAAATAAAAAAAAATATGCACATGCATATTTTTTTATAAATAAGCTACAGATTTAGCGTTTCTCTACATAGAGAAACGCTAAATCTGTAGCTTTTAAATAGTGTATGTAATATTGATGTTCATATGTCTACGGTCAGGATGAGTAAGGACTGAATATTTTCAAAAGATGCGCGCCAAGAGACATCGTTCAAAGAAATCTCGCTTAGCAAAAAAGAGTTTACATATTTATAGCAGGGACTTAGACGGTAATATGTACTCGAGATTTTTTGTATGGACGTAGCCCGCGGTGGTAATATCGAGTAAGACGCGCGGATCCCCGTTTAAAAGGGTCCCAAGCCAGCCCCCGGGGGCTCAACATGCGATTTTATGCACCACCTCATACATTCAAAGTTTATTAACTAAGCTTTATTTGCCGACAAATTGTTATTGTTGCACTTAATTTTATTGGGGTAAATAAGATAAAAATATTTATAAAGTTACGATGTTTCAAAGTTATTTATAATAAAATACCCGAGTGGTTCGAGTAGTAGCGACACAAACATCGCAAGCTGTACCAATGAGTTTTTCAGAAATTATGTACAGTGATTAGTCACACCACGAGCTTTTCGGTGGAGGAAAACATCGAGAGGAAACCTGTATACGTTTGAGAAGCAATTCAAGTATCGTCGTGCTTGAGTAACGGCGATGGACTTACCATCTGTCACGTTGGTTCCTAAAATATATCTCTGGCGGAAAGTGGGTGTGTGGACCCTTATGGGACGGCGTGAGGATATATTATTTTATTATTATTTATTTGTAATAAATAAATACATCAAATGAATTGAATGAGTGAATGACAAATTATGAGACTGCATGTTGTTACAGTGTCGGTGTAATGCCAAGAAATACAATGCGACAGAATCTGGAAGAAGAGGCAAGGGAAGACCATATTCCAACTAGATCAAATCCACCGAACGATCAAGGATGGGAACGTCAAGAATGTCATTATTATAATAGTCGGGATTCGAACTTGCAATCTTTGTGTTGCAGGCAACTACTCGAACCCACCGTCCACCACGGCTTTACAAAACATCTATAAAAACTCTAGACTCGAAATGATTTTCAAAATGGCGGCCACACCCACTCGATCCTTCACGACAGCGTCAAAAATTTCACGTGAGTTTTTAATATTATCGTGTTCTGAGAAGCAGTTAACTTAGACGGGTATGGAAATATTTTAAGATAGCACGTCGGTTTACACAAGCCGATAAGCGACGGCGGATACCTCGAGCGTGCTATGTACCAGCTTATGTATTAGTATACACATAACTACTATATAAGCTAGTAATAGTTTTGTGTAGGTACATGGAAATACTAAACCAAGTTTGTACTATAAGAACTCGAGAAAGGATTTATACCTTCTTGATTAGATAGCTCTTGGCAGTGAAACACGAGGTGGTCGATTCGATTCCCGCTGGGCACTGTGGGCTATGCTGGGCTATGTGCTAAAATAAACTTATGTTGCACGAGATATGCTTATAACTGCCATCGTGACAGATGGCGAGTCCAACGCCTTTGAATTGCTTCTCAGATGTATGCAGGTTTCCACTTGATTTTTTTCTTCACCGTAAAGCTAGTCTACGCTAGGCTAGTCACTGTACTTAAGTTAAAAAAAAAATTATTGGTACTGTTGGGATTCAAACCTTTGTCATTCACAGCATCACAGCGGATTTTTTTAATGCCATGTCAAATTTATTTTCCTTCACTACTTGTGTGATGAAAATCACTTTAAAATCACTGTACCTGTAGTTAAATTGTACCTTAACCGATTATAAGTACAAATAATTGTTAAAGGTACAGAGAGTACTCAATACATTTTAATATAATATGCTGTTCCTGAGATCTGTCTCTATTACTGTTAAATCGCGGGTGGCATAAAGCAGACAGTTAAACCTGTTGGATAAACAAAAGACTTAGCTGGGATGAAGTATGAATGTCAGTTATCCTATTTAATATTGATGCCTTCGTATTTCGTAAGCACACACTAACTGCTACTGACTCAATTTCTGAACTTACTTAAACACATAGGTAATTAAAGCAAAGGTTAAAGCCGTGGTGGTCGAGATATGTGAATTGTCGCTTGAGAAATCAAGGTATCATGTTTGAGTCCCAGCTTTCTGTACAAATGATTAATATTATTTATGTAAGTATTTCTCAAGTTTAAAAGAAATTCCAATAGGTATTTTTATATTAGGGATTGAGCAGCGGCGACAGTAGACGAACACACAAATATGCTTTGGGCGAAATTTGTTGGTAAGTACACCTCTGCCTACCTGTTCTATATTTGTAAGTAAAAACATACGATTCCATTCTTATTACCATACCGTTTACATACGACAAATATCTCCTTAGTATAGTGTAAAGGCGATCCCTATCATAACATACATACATATCATCACGCCGAGTAGAGAGATAGAGGCAGAGAGTATAGAGCGCCATACATATCATCACGCTGTCCCTAACGGGGTATTAGAGCGCCAGTTCTCTCTAGACTTACATACCTCTTTCGCTTCGTCCACATTCAACAGTTCTTCATACATGCTCGTCGGTTAGTACTTTTGACGTCCCCGTCCTTGAGCATAACATACGTTATGAGCGTACGAGCATACGAGCGTAACATTAGTCATGATCGGTGTTAGCGAGATTGCTCTTCGTATATCCCCTCAGAGTTACTATCAAAAAGTTTGTATATGAGAGAAAATTGGAGTTGATCGGCCGCGGCCACACCGGGCGGCCAGACAACCCTGTGTCAACACGAGGAATTAGTCCAAATTATGTGCACTCCGCCCGCGCCCCTCCCACCCCCGCTCACACCCTCGCCAAATCAATATTTGTTGTCCGCACTCTTCTGCCTTAATACAACACGCACAATACTCACACACCTTGCTTGTACACTATATTAGAACTTACACGTTTGTCTTAGGGATTATAATGCAATATTTCCGTTCGAGTACTTATGTTGTTTTAGCCGTTAGAACGGAGGACTCATCCCCGTAGTTGGTCTCTCTTTGAACGCAATGTTGTCTCCCTCCAACAGATTTCCGCGGGATGCGTGAAGGCTTGCGAAAATTGCTTAAGATATACTTATGTAATAAATTGTGAGATGGTTGTGTAAGAAGCTAGTACCTAATATACATATTACGAACTAACTTATCGCTCATTTATTAGGACTCTATAGTAGTTAAAAACATCTTGTATCTTGTATTCTCTGTAGTAAAATTGGCAATCTGCCGTGAAATGTATCCCTTTATCAACAATCATAATTGGTAGGTATATAGATAGTAGGTGGATAAAAAATGGATTACCTACATATTTACAACAGTTTAAGAAGATCCATATTCTATTCACTACGGTTACCTCTCACCATCATGTAGGATGTGACCTGTCTCCTACTATTGAAGTAAAATCCCCCCCCCCCAACTCTACACCTCCTTACCAACTTACAAGTTACACATCAATTAATATAAAAAAACTCGCATCGCGACTCCGTTGAATATTCATAAAGAGCTGTTAATTGCACAAGTCGGCAAATACGTCGCGAAGAGAGAGCTAAGGCTCCCCCCTCCAAAAGACCAACCCTGGAGCACACCAGCGTCGACACACCGACGCACACATGCGCAATAAGCGCGCGCAACCGGGAAAACTACGGCCTTTTACGTAGCTACGTATTGTGTACAAGAACGCGATTATAGTACACTGCAAGAACACAGATGCACTTTTTTAATCTCATAAATTTTATCACTTAAGCACAGGAACGTCAAGACTGCTCAAACTGGCGAGCAAAATATTTTCTTAAATCGGTTCAATAGTTCCTAAGATTAGGACGTTATAACGAACAAAAGAAACTGTCCCTTCACATAGAACATCTCAGTTTTAGTCTCAGAACATACAGTTGATTTTAAATTCTCAGGTCTCCAAAGCGCCCGGGCCTTTATCTAGGCTTGCGTGCATACACATTAAGACCTCTTTGAGAGTTTTAATATCCTTACAAATATTATAAATGTAAATGTAAGTTTGTTAGTTTGTTTCGCTTTCACGTAGGAACTACTTAACCGATCATCATGAAACTTTCGACACATATTCTCTACTTATATATATATAAGTAGAGAATATAGTCTCTATATATATATATATATATAAGTAGTGCCCCGTGGTTTCACCAGCGTGAAAACATATTTAATTTGTATTTTTGTTGTAATAATCCTGTATCCTTTCCAATACCTTAGAGAATATGTGTCGAAAGTATATGTATGAATGTAATAAAGTCGAATTATATATATATATATATATAGACTTGGCATAGACCCAATAGACTTGGCACGTGGCGGGGATCATCTCCGGATGTATCACTGTGCATCCAGGAATTATATATCCAAGTATATATATATATATATATATTATATATATATATATAGTATACAAGTATATATATATATAGTATAATATATATATATATATATATACAAGTATATATATATATATATATTATATATATATATATATACTTGGATATATAATTCCTGGATGCACAGTGATACATCCGGAGATGATCCCCGCCACGTGCCAAGTCTATTGGGATGGAATATTCATTATATTAATTGTATTCTATTTTCAAAATACCTTCCCCAATTACCCTCAAACCATTAGTAGTAACCACCACCAAGTAGTTTATAAGCATTCAATGTTTTGCCTTATACTGAATAGAAAACGCGTGTTGGTTGTGTGCGCATCTATTTACGCGTCGAGTAAATATGTACCCGCGCCGTTTGTGGAGGCTACATTAATAATTCAATTGGTCGCTCGCTCAGGTAGCGTTTAAACGATTTTTAACTCGCCCTCAAAGCGATTAATTGGGGGCAGGAAGGAAAAACGGTACAGCCTCTCACATTTATCGATAGAGAGGCTTTTAGTTTCAGAACACTGATTTCATTATTGTTCATTTTTATTGTATAGTTTATGACCTGATGGTAAGCGGTTATTAATAGGTGTTAGCAATAGAAAAGGCAACACTTAAACGTTGCCGATTTTATAAGTGGATTTATATGCCAGCACCTGCTTAGTTAATATAAATACATATAGACATCCGCCAAGTTCCCGAGGCAGAGAGAATAGAGCGCCAGTTCTCTCTAGACTTGCATACCTCTTTCGCTTCGTCCAGCAAATATGTATATATTGTATTTGGAAAATAGTCAACATCGAAATTGGTTAATTATCAGCAAAAATACCATACTACCTGTACCAATGCCTAAGCTACCTGTAGTCTTAATTTTTTTTTTTAATCCATGACCACGTAACGTTTTACAAAATTATAGCGTCCCCAAGGTTAAAAATAAAACGAAATTTTATTGAAACACACGGAATAACACCTTACAATCGTGAACTATGATCAATTATGTTATGATATTAATCACACCAAGGGTTTTACGGGGAAGAAAAAAATGAGAGAAACATTTGAAACACAAATTTAATGACGTATACTCGTGCTTGAGAAACGGCTATAAACAACCATCCGTTAGGTACACCTATATATCTGTTTATATCTCTAACGAAAAGGTGTCGTTACATCTCTGCTTACCCCACCTGGTTCACATATTACAAGGCGCAAAGATACAAGGAAAAATTATGTAATACGTCATGACAAGAGAAAAACTTATTAGGAAGCTTCAACCGCAAACCTTTCACTAATCCCAGCATAAATATTTGCCTCAAGCAGATAGGTTTATAACAAACTAACAAAGTAAAAGCTCATAATACAGCTGTGAGTGCTAACAGTCAGTTGATTGGGGTTGGACAAACGGACACAAGCACCCCGCTACATTTCTTTGCCAAACACTAATATTTGAAAGCGGTCGTTCACGATTACACTATGTATCTTCATGGCGGTGGATTTGTCATTCGAGTTGAGCCTCATGAAAGCAATGGAGTAGCAATGGAGAGAGAGGAGAGGAGTAATATCGTTAAAATACATAAGAATAACAGCAGGATATATGGACATATATATATATATATTTACACCAGGCAGAGCCAGGGTGTGCAGGTAGTACCCACACACCCACTTTCCGCCGGAGATATTTTTATAGGTGCCAACGTGCCAGATGGCGAGTCCATACATGAAGGACACTAACTGTGCACCGCGTGTAAAATTGGATGTCATTGATCGTTTTTAAATTAAAAAAAAAATTGTTAACTCTAAATCTTAATCCAGCTATTAATCTATGTCTGTGCCAAATTTCATTATATTCCGTTCAGTAGTTTATGCGTGAAAGGGGAACAAACATTATAACAAACTCTTTCATATACATATGATATTTTTAGAATTATCTTGGCATATGGAGCCGTGGTGGCCGAGTTGTTCGAGCAGTTGCCTGCGACGCAAAGGTCGCAAGTTCGAATCCAGACTGTACCAATGAGTTTTTCTAAACTTAAGTACAGTGATTAGTCACACCACGAAGCTTTACGGTGAAGGAAACATCGAGAGTAAACCTGCATACGTCTGAGAAGAAATTCAAAGGCGTATGTATAGTCGTGCTTGAGTAACGGCGATGGACTCGCCATCTGTCACGTTGGCACCTAATATACCTCTGGCGGAAAGTGGGTGTGTGGGTATTACCTATGCACCTCTGCCTACCCCTTCGGGGACCCTTGTGGGAAGGCGTAAGGATATATTATATTATTATTTTATCTTGGCATATAAAAAGGTGGGAACCCATCGGTGCCCCAATAACAAACCATACGCTATCTTATAATTTAGTCTGTTCTTACGAGGTTCGCTTGCATTGTGTCTATTTGCCCGCACATTCAATATATCATCGACTGAGTCCCATATGTGCAAACAATTGTGTACTCGTCTTTAAATTGAACCCATTGTGATATTAAAATATTATGTATTGTTCTTAAATATGGCTGTACACGCACCGATATTAAATAGTATATTTATTCTGTTGGAAACTATGCTATAATTAACATGGGAGCGAGATGCATGAGATTAATACTATGGGCAAAACATACATTGTCATTGGTCATACTCCGGCGGTCTACATCAATGAGGTTTTTCTGAATTGAAACATAGTGATCCGTCATTCCACGTTTGAGAACGATATTCGAAGTCGTGGTAGCTCGTGATGATAATATGTCAGTACTTACTTCTAGAAATATATGCTAATTCTGTCGGCAGACTACCTGCGATGTTGGTACTAACGAAATATGTCTCCAGTGACCGGTCTCGGTGACCAGAGTATATTAATATAAAATAAGAAAAACAGAGCATACATTTATAAAGTGTGGACACGTCAAGATTTATAGCGAAAGAAAACATTGTAAGGAAATCGACATACCAAAAGAAATCCAAAATCGTTTGGAAAGTATTGACAGAAGGCGACAAATCCGATGCTGATTATATAGTTATAACAATCTGAATAGTAGGTAGGTGATCAAAATCGAATAAATAAAATCGTGCAACACGATAAGGCTAGCGCATTATTAGTGGAATTATTCAGTTTGTGAGTATAAGCCCTGTGTACACTGGTATAGTTTAAGTTGGAGTTGAGCGCCCCCTGTATCTTTGTTGAAATATTTGCAGTGTAAGCGACGGTGACTCTCCAATAGGGCGCGCTCACACGATACGGATAAACGGTTAATTTCCCCATGTGTACCCGTCCCAAGATTGTCACGGAATTTAAA
>JACCPG010007552.1:0-14649 GCA_016069955.1 Drepana arcuata
ATGATATGTATGTATGTATATTATTTGGTGGGAATCACACGCTTGTTTTATTAACTTCACTATCAAAGACCTTAATTAACGTAGAGGACAATAAATTGTAATATGCGAACGGCGCGTCTTAATATAGCCTTATATTTTACTGTGTTGCTCGTAGGCTCGAAGCCGGGAACCGGTGAAAGATAATTTGATAAACCTTCACTTAACTGCGCTGGGATATGAAAATGTAATGTCTACTTATAGACCAGTGGAGCCAGGAAACGTTTCAACAAATAAGTTGCAACGTGAGGTTCCTTTCCCTCTATAATACAATTACTACTTGACACCCTAGCCTCAAGGATATTTGTAGCAATGAAAATAAGCTGTCGTCGTCCCATTTAAAAACTTCAAGATAAAATAATACCTGTAAATATTTTTGGTGAATAAAAACGGTAGTATTTTCCGTGAACAAAATTTTAGCATCGCGGATGGAGACTGATTGATTTACGGGCTTTGAAGACATTTTGCGAATAGCCTCGGCAACTTTTCAGATTGTTGTTTTAAATATTATAAATAATATATATTCTCACGCCTTCCCATAAGGGTCCCTGAAAGGGTAGGCAGATAAAAAACAGTTTTTTTTTCGTGGCAAATATTTTTATCACTTCCATAAACTTTCATTTTTATTTTTATGCCATATCTCTAACATACATGTATTGTATTATAAGTAATAACATCAAACTTAAATCAGTAACCTTATTAAATTCAATTGTATCCGATGACGCCACATTTAGCACTTTTAGAGACTGATCTCCCTTCTACTGAGAAACATGTTTACTTAGATATAGAATGTCTGTTGTGAGAACCTAGTGTTTAGTCAAACTTAATATAAGTTTAAAAACACTCGTAACCAAAACATTATTAAATCTGTATTTTAATAAATAAATGATAAAACTGGGAATTTACAAAAAATGTGAGGTTATATTACGCGACGTGTTAGTTTTCGTTCAAATAAGCTGCAGTCGAATTGAGTGAGAGACTGGCATATTTCTCAGCTCTTCGAAGCTACTACCAGAATATTGATCAGCTGAATCTCTCATGCCACAGCGCCAGATGCTCACTGAAAATTACTTTCAAATAAATCCAGTGAACTTGTTACAAGCGTGACGTACTTCGCTTCCGCGGTAACGTGGCGAATCACAATGAACATTATAATTGAGTTATAACTTGTCTACCGACTTGTTTATTGCCTTAACGACGCAATATTCTCGTAATTATCTCTACGATATTCTTGGAATTCGCTTACGATTTGAATTCTCAAATTAATAATATTAATATAATACACGCGGTATTAATATTACTATGTAATTAAATTAGGACACAAAGATCGCAAGTTCGAATCCTTACTGTACCAATGAGTTTTCTGATCTTTAGTACAGTGATTAGTCACACCACGAGCTTTACGGTGAAGAAAAACATCGAGAGGAAACCTGCATACGTCTGAGAAGAAATTCAAAGGCGTATAGGCGTAAAGTCGTGCTTGAGTAACGGCGGTGGACTCGCCATCTGTCACGTTGGCACCTAATATACCTCTGGCGGAAAATGGGTGTGTGGGTATTACCTATACACCTCTGCCTTCCCCTTCGGGGACCCTTGTGGGAAGGCGTGAGGATATATTATATTATTATTATAGTATAGTGATTTGACACACTACGAGATTTACGGTGAAGGAACACATCGAGAGGAAACCTGCAAACGTTTGAAAAGCAATTCAAAGGCATATGTATAGTGGTCCTTGAGTAACGGCGACGGTCTCGCCATCTGTCACGTTGGCACCTAAAATATATATATCTGGCGGAAAGTAGTAGTGTGTGGGTACTACACATATTATGCACGTGTATACTATTTACAGAGAGGTGAAAGTATTTATATTCTAAGAATTATTCAACTAATGCTAAATTGATACTTAACCTTCAAAAATAAATGTCACCAATTATCTAGTATGAAACTTTCGGATGATAAACATAATTATTTCTCGGAAAGAAGTAGAAAATTGACGTATACATTTTTCGGAGAAATCATTATTGAAAAAGTCGAATCACTGCTATAAATTTAGCTGTAAAATATCGTGTGTCCTGTTTTGAGGGAAATTAAAAATATTTTGTACTTTTGCATTAGATCTAGAGCTCTTAAACTCTTTTTTATATCGGATCGAATTTAATCAATCAGACACTTAAGTTTAATTTATCAAAGTAATCAAATTTAAGGTGTTTAATTCATAACTTTATAAGTACATATACTTACTGCTTTTAACGGGTTAGGACCTCGGCTTAGAGTATTGCTGATTCGCTAGCTAGGCAGCTGGGTTGAACTGGTAGATGTAGTTTAAACTGCATTTGGGGCTGGTTGTATGCTATCGCAGGTTGGTGCTTGTAAGGAACGGGTTACGCTTACCAAATAAGTCACTGGCGATTAATTCAAGGTGTTTTGAACGCAGTTTTGGTTGGTAGCGTTCTCAATCTTATTAAGGGTTCAGATGGTCGGCTGTACTTAATATTTCCCAATTACAACAAATCTTCGACATTATGTTTTTATTTCGTGGCAATAGGAATATAGGGGTAGGCAAAGGTGTAACGACAACTTCTGTTCGCCGGAGATAGTTATATACCAACGTGGTACATAGCGAGTCAGTCACCGTTTCTGAAGGATGCATAATCATGTGTACATCTTTTAAATTTGTTTTCTTAATTATGCAGGTTTACTCACGATGTATTTATTACTATGAAGAAAACCTAAGTATGTAAAACTTACAGGTTCACAATACCGTAATTTAAATGTTCCAATAAAACTGCATATTTCCGATTACACTTTTATTTTAAATATCATAAAATGATATCAACATCTTACCGTTAACATTGATAAAGTAGCCTTTCGCGCCATTATGTGGGTATAACGTGACCCAAATATATACAAATACAATGATTGTCGTACTTTATTGTCCATTAATTACTGAAAAACAACTATTCGTAAAATAATTACTTCACTATAATACTTATAAAAACTACTACAATTTCCGGTCATGCATTATTTTCTTGGATATTTTGAATCAGGTATATTTATTAACATTAAAAAGGTTATATTATTATTATTTCAATACTAAAACACGTTAGAGTATTATAGTAACACATCTGATTAGTTATAAGAAGAATTTTGAATTATAAAAAAATAAACTTTAACGGAGAAGAGAAGAGATTTATACTTGACTTCTCAAACTGAGAAGAAAAAATGAAAGCACTTTATTTTAAATGTTATTGCTACGATGATGAACTACACACGTTATTTATGATAGAATACTTTTTACAGTAGAATCGATTCTTATCAAAATTCATAATTTATATTCCCGTAACACTATTCCTACAATAAATTCTTTTTGTTACTTTAACTACTTTACATGAAGTCCAAAAGGAACTTCATAACTACTTTCTTTAAACTCATACGTTATTGTCAATGAGCCCAATACATTATTTTTAATATACTATTTCGGAAGACGTAAATTTATTATTACAAATATCGACTTTCATACTCTAGCAAGTATTGAGATTAAGTCATATTTATACAAAACATTATTGTCATGTTTTGACTGTAACATGCAAGTAGATCGAATTTGTTCGTTGATTTGAACGAAATAATTACGTAATATTATACATAATACATATATACTTTCATACAAACAAAGAGACAACAATTTTGTTTATTTAAATATGATATTTTTTTAAACGGATAACAAAATAAAAGTTTTGATTAAACCATAAATCAAAGTACTTAACTTTAATAGTCAATAAAATACCGCAAAATATTCTTATTACGTAACAGAATAAATTATCAGTTATTGGTTCAACAATTACTTAACACTACGTCTATAATATTGTCATGTTCAAATTATTGTTTTAATTTTTATCCTAATTTCTATAAGCATAATATGCATTATTCTATTCTTAACTATATTTTTTCTCAATACAGTAAAAATATGTAAATCAATAAATTATTATTACAAAATGTATATTATAATTTAAACAGAGATACAAAGTGTACACTCAAAGCATAAAGCTTTCTGTGCCTTAAACATTAAAATACAAATGAAATGCATATGCGGCAATTGATATGACATCGATGATATACCGTATCGTTTTAGAATTTAATTACGATAATTTCGCTAAATATTGAATACAGCATGCTCTTATGAGCACATCCTATTATTGTCCTAATTTACCTCAAGGCTTAACATATTTATTTAACTGTTACATGTTAACTGTTACATAACAATGCACTAAACGTTTGCAACAACCTCGAAATACGTACTTACACATGTAAAATTCAACAGCCATGTTTGTTATCACTACCTATGTATTTATTTTAATAAAAATAAATTTCTAACGATATACAGCGTGATTCGCAAGAAAAACACAGCATCGAATTTTTTATTAGCAACGAGATGTGTGTTCGGGGATTTATGTGAGTAACCGTACCCGCGTACAATGAGTGTTAGTCAAGCTAATTATCTATCCCCATGCCGAATTTCATCCAATTCCAATTCAGTAGTTTTTGCGTGAAAGAGGAACACATCCTGACAAACTTTTGCATTTATTATTATATAATACTAGCTGTGCCCGCGACTTAGCCCGCGTGGAACTTGATAATTAAAAAAAATCTGTTACTAAATTAAAAGCTTTGCTTGCTTGCTTAAGTTACTCCTTTTTACATCAGATATCTGCCAGTGAAAGTTTTGTTAAAATCGGTCCAGCCGTTTCAGAGATTAGCCGGAACAAACAGACAGACAGACAGACAAAAAAATTCAAAAATGATATTTTGGTGTATTTACCGTATATATATTCATATTTATGTAGTAGTATATATATTCATATGCAGTTAAAAGCGGTTACTACCTTATTACAAACAGACACTCCAATTTTATTATAATTATGTATATGTATAGATTAGTAGGATGTCAAACTATGATGTTTATTATAAGTATTGTCAATATAAGAGCATAGTTGGTTTTCTTTTTAATTCGAGGATGTCGTATTGCTTTACAGTGTTAGAATAGGAGGCAGGCGATTGCGACCATAAAGTAAGGAGTGTTGAGTCGCAACCCGTGGTTGTAGATGTACTGCCGAGGCGGTTGGCCGGAGGGCCGAACTCTTTGCCTCTCTGTGCGCTGGGCGTATTCATTTTGAGTATTATTAGGCGGCGGATAGTTCATGTTGTAGAAGTTTAGAGCGTTGTTCAGTTCCGCTTGCCGTAAGTCTGCGTCGAGAGCGTTTTGATTGCGCTCATGCTGTTTCTTGTTGTAGCGTTTGGGCGGTCGCGTGGTCGCCATTGTCGTGGTCGTCGGTCGCGATGTTGTCGTGGTCGTGGTCGTAGTTGTGGTTGTAGTGGTTGTCTTCTGTGGTGTTTCTGTTGATAATTGAGAAAAATCATAATTATTATTTGTTTTAGTGCTAACTTTAAAAAAAAGAAAAAAATTAATCGAACACTGAAGGATGGAAACGTCAAGAGTAATCGAAACCAGCGAGCTTATATGAAGAGACTGCATCAACGATAGAGGTCTAATAGTCTTGAGAGAGCTGGCGTTTTACTAGCTCTAAATACACCCTGAGGGTCTGAGCGTGATGATATTATCTATGTATGATGGTAAGCTTTAAAAATACTGCTTTGTAACGGGAGTTAGGAACTTCAGAAAAAGTCTACTTATTACGATACGGATTATTTTAGTCTTATTTAAAATGCTGCTTATATAAAAAAAACAAAGGGTTTTCGGAAGGGGAAACGAAGGATTGCATTGATTTTGTGCACATAAATAGTTCAACATGTGTTAAAAATTACCTTTTAATGTGATGACGCCATCGGCGCGCCCGTATCCGTTGGCAGCTGAGCACGTGTACTCCCCGAAGTCTGCTTTCTTGAGGCGGTTTATTGTCAAATTCATACGCAAAGCGTACTCGCTTAGTATCTCCTCAGATATAATGTACTTGGAACCGTTCAGTAGCTTGCCACCTATGAATAAAACAAAGCATAAACAACATGATATTAGAAGGTCCACCAATATTAAGCCGGTGTAAGCTCAATAATTCATAACCTAAGATCAAATTATATTGCTATTATTGTTAACACAAAACATTTATTCATTTGTTTGTCACTACGCTGCTGGTCTGATTTCAATGAAATAGTTTTTTCTCAAATCGTTAATTATTTACCTCCAAAAACTGGCCGATAATTTTACCAATATGACAGGTACGTAGAGTACGAAATATTTAAAATCCCTAATACGAACATTGGCAGGATTAAAAAGTAACGCGGAACGTAGAAGGAATTATTTATTATTCTACTAGCAGACCCGGCCACGCGTTGCTGTTGCTAAGGTTTTTGGTTATATTACATTGTAAATAAATAAATACTTACTAACTCCAGTCACAGTAACAGGTCTCCAGTAACAGATCGCTGTGTGTAGATGTAAGCTATCCGATCTTCAAGTTGGATCAAACTACACACGGTGTGCAAATTTCATTGAAATCGGTTAAGTAGTTTTAGGAGTACATCGCGGACAAACAACGTGACCCGTAATTTATATATATTAAACTATAAAACATAGAAATACTTTAAAAAATCACTTTATCATAAAAGTATAAGTTCATAATTATTTTATAAATTACAACTATTTTCTGTTCCAAAATAAATAAAATTTGAACACTAAACGACGCCTATTTTATTTTCTTATATGTATTTCAAATTAACCCTCTGGATGGTACATAAGACGTCATTATACTCACCCGTCTGCAGCTTGCCACGCTGCCAAGTGTTGAGGGACTTGGGAGCTGCCTCCACATCGCATTGCAGGGAGACCTGCATATCCACTGCTCGCAGTACCACTTGGCTGCCCACACGCACAACTGGCTCAACTACACAAAAAGAAATCACTTCTCAAGTCTCTTCCAAAGTCGGAAAATCTATAGAATGAGATACCTTCGTTTGGATGAAAAAATAAAGAAACAGGTTCCGGATACACGATCGCAGCGCCATTTACCGAGCTCAGTCATATTCATAAATTTTGAAACCATCCAGGGACTCGCTCAAAGTTTCAAACAATTCGGTCCAGGAGGACCGATGATCTGACCGAGGTCAGATGACAAACACACGTATGTTTATAAAGATTACTATGTTATGTTTTTCTTCAAATTAAATCAAAATATTTAATTTCTGCCAGGCCTAGATGGGCACTTGTAAAAAGTCAAAAAAAGTGCACGGTTCGGGTTCGTCGTTTCCATGGAGAAGAACAGGCAAGAAACTCCATGGTTATTCTTTCAAATCATTCGGTATACAATAACAATATTATTATGTCCAATGTGACTAAGGCAACATGGAGTATTATAGTGAGACTGGGAAATCGGCACAAAAACAGGATGGAATAAAATTAAATATTAATGATAGTTTAATTGAAGCTGATTTTGCTGTAGCTGCCGCTTTTGAATCAGTTTTTGCTGATATTCCAGTCTCATTAACAAAATCATTAACTTCATCACCTTCCTCCGCCGAAAAAATTCTTAAAGCTCATGTGGGAAAATCTGATACTGAATTCAATTTCAATACTGTTACCCCCGAAGAAATAGATATGATATGAAAAAGTCTACTGATTTATGGGGACATTCTGTCAAAGATCTTAATAGTATTATTGACATTGTTGCAGTAGACTTAGCATTAGTTTTTAATGCATGTATTGCTAGTGGTGAATTTCCTGATCAAATGAAAGATAGTAAAATCATTCCTTTATTTAAAACTGGTACCTTTACTGACCCAAACAATTTCAGACCAATCTCAATGTTGCCAGTTTTCAGCAAATTTTTTGAAAAAGTTTTACTCAACCAGGTGTTAGCCTTTTTTGACAAACATGAGTTGATGCATACTAAACAATACGGATTCACAAAGGAGGCTTGGGAGGATTCAAAGGATGCTTTAGGTGTTTTTTGTGACCTATCCAAAGCCTTCGATTGTGTGCATCACGAAACATTGATCAGGAAGTTAGACCACTATGGTATAAGGAATTTAGCTCTTAACCTTATATCATCCTACTTAAGTAAAAGAGTACAAAAAGTGTGTATACGTGGGGAAATATCTCCGGGGTGCCCAGTAGCTATGGGCGTTCCACAGGGTTCGATTCTCGGTCCATTTCTTTTTCTTATCTATATCAATGACCTACCTCACCTGGTAAATGATAAACATGATATTGTATTATTTGCTGATGATACTTCCTTACTATTTAAGATAGACCGACAGAAACATGACTTTGACGATGTAAATAATGCTCTCTCTGACGTGGTTCATTGGTTTAGTGCCAATAATTTGGTACTTAATGCTAGGAAAACGAAATGTATTAAATTTACAATGCCTAATGTGAAAAAGGTTTTAACTACCCCTATACTTATAAATACCGAGGAGTTGAACCTAGTGGATTCAACAGTCTTCCTTGGAGTCACATTGAATCACAGATTGCAATGCAAATCTATTCGCCAATCCATTAATGTGGGGGACATTAATGGATTGGCGAATAGACTCAGCTCTGCAGCATTCGCGGTAAGAAAAATCAGACACTTGACTGATATCAACACAGCCCGTTTAGTTTATTTCGGCTATTTTCATAGTGTCATGTCTTACAGCATTCTTTTATGGGGTAATGCTGCAGACATTGGATCTATTTTTGTGCTGCAGAAGCGGGCTATTCGTGCAATTTATAGCCTTAGACCTCGTGATTCTCTCAGAGAATTATTCAAAGAAATTGACATATTGACCGTGCCATGTCAATATAACATACAACATTGTAAAATATAAGAAAAATAGCGACTTGCATACATTGAATACACGTAATAAAGATAAACTCCATGTACCTTCAGCTAGATTGCATAAAACTAGCAACTCATTTGTTGGGCAAGGTATACGCTTTTTTAATAAGCTACCGCAGAAAATAATTGAATTACCTTTTTTAGAGTTTAAAGCATTCATTAAAAGTAAATTAATACAAAAAGCTTTTATCAGATCAACATCAGATTATTTGAATGATGGCCATACGTGGCAATGAATTGCTCCTCTTATACAGAGTTTATATGTAATTTAATCTTTTTCTACCCCTACGTAAAAGGGAACAAATGTTAAAAGAGAGAACTGGGGAGTTTGTTTCGCCGTTTCTTCTCCTGGCAGGTATTTTTCTTGGAAACGGTGGTAACTTTAGTTTTTGTTAAGTATATGACGTTCAATAAGTGTTCCCTGTGTCCCTTACGTTGAATAAAATTTTTTGATTTTGATTTTGAGTTATGTTGCAGCATTAGTACTTAAGTATGTTTGTATATATTAATGCTTTACTCTCAGGAGCCTATAATATGCTAACTTATTTGCAACTTTATTGCGAAAGGCTTTAGACTATCAACATGGAACTTCTGAAGCAAACGGAGTAGCTATCACATGACTTTAATGTGAGTAAAATAGCGAGTTGCAGCTATTACGAATATAAGTAGCTATATCATTCAAAACTGGACTTGAAATAGTGTGCGATTCTATTCCAAGTTAGACTTACAAACTGCTTTAGCTTATCGACATTCATCGAGTTAAACTATACTTTCTAAAAGTGATTTGTTGCAGAAAGAACCAAAGAAAGCGCTTCGTAACCACCCATTATTATGATTCATTTCCAATAGCTATTGCAATGAATGTCACTTAAATGGACCGTCGGGTATAATTTTTTTCAGCTGGCTTTTTCAGGCTATGAAACTTCGTGCAGATAATAGCTTAGAAGTGAATTAAAACATCACTGAGATCACATTGAATACACTGTTAATTGGTTGTAATACAATGGGAAATTCTTATTTGGATACTTAAAAAATGGAATAACGAAATAACATACCTTACATCAAAGATATACATTGAAATGGTAACCACATACTTCGCGGCTAGGGCCTCTTACCACCGTACCTATAGCTCGTAGAAGGCTACCTTCTAATAAATAACATGACAAAATATTTCAAAGTAGGTACTATTCTATACTATAATAAATTCTATAGAGCTCACGACCACAAAACCATAAAACAGCCTAGTTTCCAAACTGTAATTATTCGTACCGATCCCCATATAGCTATCTATGTATGGCTGAACAAGTTGAAAGTAATGTACGAAGAGCAAAGGTATTTACAGTGAATTAAAAAGTTTAAGCCATTAAACTTGTGCCATGTGAAACATTAAGGTAAATATAAAACGTGCAAGTGTAACACAAAGGACACGGTAAGTAAAGTTTAACTGGCTCCAAATTAAGTTCACCTAATTAGTTTACGTAAAGCCTTCAAGTCGGACACTTTTGTTAAAGAGGTAAGTTAGACAGTTTATTTAACAACGCTTCCAATAATTTTGTACGATTTATTGCGAACGGGAACAAAGGAGGATTGCTTAGGATGTTGATTTCTTTTTCGTCACTCAAATATTCTCTTTTAAAAATATTGAACGAAAATATTTTATCTGTATTCTGAACACAAATCCAAGGTTTTATTTTTATTGAAGTGAAACTTCTTTAGATACATTGGGCACTCTTGGGATGAGGAAAACCCCTGAACCCACGAGGCTGTACCGCTCAGATATATATGTATATGCATACACATATATAGTACTTGTCACCATTAAGGTTAACATAGATAATACATTTGTCATTTCGGAGGTGCAGTCTTACGACTGTCAGTTTTTTTCTTTATATACCTAATAAAGGTGGCAAAAAAACCATAATCCTGTCTGGTGCTTAAAAGGCACATGAAGGAACCTCCACTATAATCAAATCAAAGCAGCAAACAGTCGGTACTACCTTCCTTTATACTATTGTAATCGTTGTCAAGTGGAAAAAAATTAAAGTTTCCAGGTCAGGAAAAAATAAGAAACCTTTCCAGGTCTGGTATACTAAGAAGTGACGCCGACCCGTCTCATAGGGTGCAATAACCACTAAACGTTTACCTTTCAGTTTTATCGCATGTTTGTTTGTAACATGACAAGTACAAGTGTAATGTGTCGGCCAGTAACAAGCCTTAAATACTACCAGTTCAGCCCAACTCCCTAAGTCGAAGTCCTAAGCATGCATAGAGTGTCATTAGCAAAATTGCATTAAGTAATTAGTACCTAAATCACCAGTCATTGTCAACTCTGTTCGACTAGCAAAATTTCTCGGAACTCAAACTACGATAGAAAATAAAAATAAAATATGGTGACTCACAATGTACGGAGACTTCGTACCGCCGGCTCTTGGTGGGCGGGATCCCGTTAGCAGCGATGCACATATACGTCCCCATGTCAGTGCGCTGCACATTCTTCAAAGACAGGGTTGACCCTGCATAGCTCTCCACTACTGCGTATAATATACACAAATACCATTAAAATTACACGAGGACCCATTGAATATTATGAATAAAAACATAATTCATAAGCTGTGGTGACCGAGTGATTTGAGTAGTTTTGCCTGCACACAGATTGCAACTGTTGAGAAAACATGAGTGAAGAAATATGATGAAGCAGATAAGTAACGTTCCAACAAACCTAGATCAAATGGATCGAATACTCAAGAATGGTAACTCCAAGAGAACTCGAAACCGGCAAGAATTGGAAATAAATAACAAACATAATAATAAATAGAAATAAGTAACATATTTAATTGCCAACATTGTTTTGGTACATATGAAGTATCATAGAAAAATGTGGGGATGAAGCGGAAGAAGTCCAAAGTCTAGAGATAACTGCCGCTATACTCCCTTTGCCTACCCCTGTCCAGGATTCAGCGTGTTATATATATACGTGTCTTTGATTTATTTTATTTTATCCCCTATAAATTGCCCGGAAAAGGTATAAATATATATATATATATATTTGAAATTTGCAAGAATAATAGCAACAATATGTAGCAAACTAAGCTCTCTGTTAATCACAGCATCACTTTAATCAAAACGTTAAGTGGGAACAATTTTCCATTTAACGGTAGCTGTCAAATTAAATTTAAATGGAAATAATTTATTGCTTTATTATAGCACGCGATATGACCTCGGCTAAATCCGAGCGCAGTAAAATACTGCCAGTCTGTACAAAGCTTACAATACAGTACCATATTACGGCGCTTGTATGAAATTGTGTTTTATTAACGCGCTATAAAGTCGGGGCGACATGTCGTTGCCAACTTGTTACTCCAGACGTTGACTCTCATTTAGGAATACAGAGCTTTGTTTTTGCGCTCGAGCTAATTGTTTCCCAATTTAACTTTGACGAAAGTGACGGAAAATAAGCATGAAAAGTGTAAGAAGTTGGCTTATACTAAATTTAAACGCCTTTTAATAAATATTACCTACCCAACGCAATTGAATAATCTATTTTCGTTATGGTAGAATACTAATACATTGTAGTTTCTTACGTCACTGTAACTTTTAATTAAAAAAAACCCACATTTTAAATATAGTAAACAGGTATTAATTGTGGAAGCTAATTATATAATAACGAAAATAGATGTTAATTTATTAATTTTAAGGGTATGCTATTATTTAACACACCTATTAGGTATGACATCTGGTAGTAGTTACGTATATTTTTTTAACCATATTATATTTAGGGACATACCACCGTATAGTTCGTAGGGAACACATTTTTAGGCATAAGTTTGAATGAATGCACCGGGTAGGCAGGGAGAGCAGAGAGCGTCAGTTCTCTGTTAGCTTTACAGATCTCTCGCGTTGGCTCTGCCTCTTCTTCCCAGTAATTTTAAGTACTATGATAAATAAAGAAAATTCAAAAAGTACCAAGTAGGGACAGACCAGATAGACACAGTGCCGACACATATTGAGTTGTTACTTTTCATTACCACTCTAATAAACAGTCAATTGGAGGGAATTAATTGCAAATCCAAGGAATGATTATTATTATTTCTCTACCGATAATAAGCACAAGAAAAGAATAGAGGAAAATGCGAACACGGCCTCGAAGGCAATTCTTACATATTAAGTGAAGCGTGTATAACATGTCCAATTAATACAAAGGCAGAGCCGGCGCTCTGTTAACTATTACAACCTCCCTCCGTTTACGAAGGGCAACCAGTCTTTTGTTTACGCTTAATGGCTTAAATAAAATGGGCTAAATTCGTAAAACACCGCAACGAAAACGTTTTAAATAGTCCAGCGGGGACTGGTAACTTTGCCCCTAATACATTTATATTAAAGCATAAATTAGAAAGCGGGTTTATAGGTCGTTCATACATGTAGGTGCCTATATATGTTGTGCGAAAACGTATGGGTTAAAATGAGCAGTGTTCTAAATGTTGTAAACTTCCATGTCTTTTCACCTAGTCTAAAACAGCGTGAAGGGTATGTCATTATTACTATACAAGATAACGACCTTTGACGGGTAGGTCCCCACTAAGCCGTTCGCTTAATTTCCTGGCTGAGGCCCGAATAGCTACAATATTGTTTGAGTTGTAATTGAGTTCTTTGTGAAGGATTTTTCCGCGGAAATGAATTTTGGCTATGATCGCTCGTGACTTTTTGCAAAGTAATTTAGAAGCTACCTTTCAATGTTTAATTGAAATACTTACTTGTACTTTCATTAAGATTTATTTTTAACAAAATAAATCTTAAAAAAGTTATCTAAAAAATTTATTATCTTCGAAATATATTTTATAGTAGCCCGACGGATTCACCACGGATTGGCACCGAAAATGCGAATACATGCACCTAATATCTGGCGAATTTTAAGGTGTGAAATATAAACAAACAAATAAAAACAATACCTTCATTAAAAGCTCTATATATTATATTTTAAGATTTTTTTTAACTTCCAATACTAGTAAGCCTGACATTCAATGCTGGAAGTCTAAATATAATACTACACTGCCAGAAGCATATCCAGTATTGGGTATAATGGATATGTTCCACTCAGAAAAGTATTCCTTATAAACATAATGTACAAGAAAATACGAAGCCAAATCCACGCAGCAGAATATTTTGTTTACTGGTAAAACCGGTAAGTAAATAATATATTGATGAGGATATATTCGCCCCGTTGCCGTGTCATTATTTAGCCGTCATTCTGTTCAACCGATGTATTTCTATATTGAATCGGAGTTTTGTTACCAATATCTTAGGGCTATATCTTGATAAATCCCATAAAATTCCAATGTTTTAACCACCCGAGCACCTGTGCTCGCTCGGGCGGGCTTTGAATGCAAAAAATGTCTCGTTTCTTTTATACCATTCAGACGGGGCTTGATACAAATAAAAATATTCAGAAAATTTGATGTTATGCGCCTTATATAACTGTACTGTAAAAATCTTTACTATAGGTTTTCAGTTGACTGCGGTAATCAAAAGACAGAGACAAAGAAAAATATATAGAGAGAAAAGAGTATGGTTATAATAGCAAATTGTGCTCTACCGCTTGTGTAACGGAGAGTGTTTCTACACTATTTCTAATACTTGCTATCTAACACATTAGAACCAATCAAGCCTCGCAATTTGCTGTTCCAAATAAGTGACACACATATGTGACGTCACTAAATTTACCCTACATTGTTCTCAGAACAAATTTAAAGTGATGTGTAGAATTCTATTGGTTTAATTATATAGA
>JACCPG010007554.1:0-52227 GCA_016069955.1 Drepana arcuata
TCTCAGAAAATATTAAAATAATCCTGAGATTTCTAAAAGATACGGTTCTTTTAGCACCATTATTACTTGTGATATTTATTCATTAGACAGTAGTAGGTCTCAAAAGCAGCGTGAATAATTATATTTTAGCGTAATGTTCGCGAATTCAACTCCATCCGTTACCAAGGCCTAGATGGCAACGCGTCTGGAAAGGCAACATGCCTTTGTGCTATGTGCCGCCATTCTGCACAATGCCGCACCTCACTGCAAAGTTTACATTATCTTATGATTAGCTTATTATGTTCATTACAGATAGGCGAACGTCCCACTTCGACATTCTGTGTTGCCCTGAACAAATACAGGATTTGGAGATATGAGCAAAATCACCTGAAACACATTTTGCCTTTAGTGGTTACGAGCCGATTATTGAGGAATATTGTAGGTTTGCGAAAAACTTACCCTATACGTTGCATGACCGAACAGCTCTCGAATACATGTAGATGCTATTATGTAAACGCTCTGAATACTCTTGTTAGCTACAAATCGTTACGATCAGTAGGTGTACACATTTATATCACGAAAATAAATGTATGAAATTTGGTAACACACATTTACATCACAAATATTTAATTAAATTTGCTTTATTGACAGTGATAACTCAAATCATTCGTTATTTAACATAGCATATTTTAATATTTTTTAGGTATTTATGAGATTGCACACTCTACCACTGGCTCTAGATGAATATACGATAAACCGTAAGAGCCCATTAAATATGGCAAACTTGAAAAATAATTAAATCTGGACCAAAAGCGGCTTAACATGTTTCTTGGTACAGAGGGAGTGTGAAGTTATGGTCACCCAACCCAACAATCAACCACGTGCTTAACTTCGCCTTAGGTCCTAATAAAGCGTCTCATGTCTTTTGTTCTATCAGACACTTGTACATTGTACGTATGTTGAGTCATTGTTCGTGATATGTAACTAGTAATTTCGTCTGATTTACGAGATGACTCTAGCGATAAGTGATTATAGTAATTTTGCATGTGGTTGCCGAAATGAAGAGCTTACAGCGCCGTGATGAGAGGACGTTGTAAGGCTGTGTTTATGTATATACGTTTATATGTGTTTATTAGGGATCTACTCGTCCAAATCTGTGTAACTAAAATGAAAAGAACATTTTCATTATTTGGGTATGTTCGTTCGTTTATAGGAATCGGGTGATGGCTGAATTTAGATAGTGCGGTTTTTGCGCTTCTAAACACACAACTAGGTGAAAATCGATAAACGATTAGCTGTCGTATATTATTAACCCTCAAATTGTAGGTGCCAATTTACCCGTGAATGTAATCGTTAAAGAAAATAAATAAATTATAATTTATTTTGGTTTGTAAATTACATTACAATTACTATCATGTTCCTAGCACTCAAATAGTATGACAAAAATACATTGTGACGGTTTCGGAGGTACGGAGGTCGACGGTTTATTAATACAGTAGACCAATACATTTTGATGCGGTTTTCATTCCCACATTTGTATTGGATGGTAATAAAAGTGAGCCGAAGGATCTTTCAGTTTTAAGCACTTTTATATTTATCAATGAGGTATCGGGGAGATATGATAATGATAAATTTACAATATTTTCCGATACAATAAATTGGCGAAAAGTGGGCGTGTGCGTACTACCTACATATCTGAGCCTACGCACCCTCTTTGGGTACCTTATACTAATGTTATAACTGTCCAAGTATACTAATGTTATAAATGTGAAAGTTTGAATGGATGGTTGCTTGTTGCTGAATCACTTCAGATTAACTGGATTTGATGAAAATTAGCACACAAACAGATTATAGTGTAAAATAGAAGAGAGGATTTTAGAACTTTAGAAAAAACCATGAAAGCTTCTTTCAATTAGCCCCTTCGTGTAACGATAGAAAAAAAACTGAGGCACTGGTAGTTTAAAATAAAATTATTATTCTTATTCCTTAATTCGACGTTAAAGTGATACCACCAAATGATACAGAAAAATTCCAATTAACCTAAGAACCACGGAACCCCTTACACGTGTAAACCACAAAGCCACGAGTTTTTTACAAACAGTTTATATTCAGACTTGAATCGTCACGTTTTTTACCATCCTAATAATAAAAACATACAACACCGTACGCAGTCCTCGCTTAGAAATTTATTTAATAATAAGCTTTCAACTTACATTTCAATCCAAATTGCGACCGATTTTGCATGTTTAAGTTTTTATTACTATACGTTTTTTCACGAACAATTACCATTAGTTTTTCCCTCGTCACGAGTTCGGTGAGCACGTTGATATATCTGCAATTTTTATGGTATAAATGGTTTTATTTCCTGCGTACACCTATGATGGCCATCTTTCACGCGAACGTCGGTCGGCTCTCGGCAGCAATCAATGTCCCGAGATTGATAGTAGACCACAAAAAATGCCTATAGCTTCCTGACTGGTGCACCTTTTTGTCGTCGAAAGTCCTTGTGCTCGATTTCCGATGACGCACCTTCGTGATTCAAGCAAAAAGTACTCTGCCTGCGCTAGATTAATGTGACGTTAAAACTCTCAACCATGACTTTCCGAACTTTTCGTACATAAAACAAATCTCGCAAATCGTAAGTCTGTTAAGTACAATGGTGTAGGTATATAATATATGGAAATATAATTACTTAGCTTTGACTCCAGACATTGATATATTAATATCGAAATTATGATTATGGCAATGGCTGCTTTATTTTGTACATTTATGTTCAATTGTTCAATCATTAAATGGCGTTAAAGAAGTAAAATCATGTTATTAACGTTCCTAGTGCTATCTTTCTAGCCGATAGACGACTCCTGCAAAGCTCTTAACCAAGATTCCTATTTTGGTATCAATGTTCCACATTTAAACTAGATAGCTGTAGTACAATTAATTAAATTAAACGAAAACAAATTAATTTGTGTAACCAACGCAAGCAAACGATAATATACGAGGATATGACCGCGATGTGACCCGTCTGATAGTATCATAAACATTTCTCCGATCAAGAGTTTAAATGATTTTACCTCAGACCTTTGTTGTTCCAAGGTAACTGTCGATATAAATACACTATCTAACCGAACCTCTAAAGTCAACGCTCTGTCGCACTATTTTGGCTATTGTTTGACATTGGAACCCTCGTCACATAAATGTCATCTATATATTTTTGGAGTTTAACCCTCCCACCGTTAGTTGACAAAAATACCGTACAGGTCGCTGACAGACATGATTTGGAAACGCTGAAATGTACGTTTAAACATTTCCACCGACGTCTTTATATGTCGGTTTCAAAACTTTTTGATTTGCCAATGTACAACACTGAAAACTCTCAACAAAATCCATAAAAATGCAGAGTTTATTTTCTAATTCACAATTATTTTTTCGTTGGCCAAAGGCTTTTTGTTTGTCGGAAATGTTAATTTCAACAACGAAATAAGAATACTTTTCCATAATTGTTGCTGAATTTCTCAAGAGCCGCGACGAAAACTTTTAATGGCCTCTACTTTATTTGGTTTCCTCGCTGTTTCACTGATATCGATAAACTTCGTAAACAACCAGCACGTGTATATTTGCACAATAATGATGTCACATGCAACCAATATAGTGTGTCTACTCGTGAAGATAACATATAAGCTGAGGTTATTCACCTCGCAGACTCATACTAGTTGGAGCATCGCATGACAAGATACAATGTGTGTATTCACTTATGAGCCTTATTTGAAAGCCAAAAGTACAAGGTACACAAATGGTTAGCACACGTTACACTGGCTCCGCTTTTGTACATGCTTTGATAGATTTACGAGTTGGAAACCGTGATCTGTGAGCCATGTGCAACTGTTAAGGCAAAGATTACACATTTGTTGGCATGCTCCCTCCGCGCACGTTAAGTCGAACCAAGAGATTTATCGCTGCGGCATGATACGGTTCAGATCACACAGATACAAGAATGTGCCCACGTTGTAGGTAATGTAAATAATAATGTGGCCAATGTAAATAATAAAATGTGCAAGACTGCAGTGAGCGATCACTAGACCTTTCGAGAATATTTTGGAACAGAAGCAAATAGTAATAATTGAGGGAAACGAGGCAACACGTTAATGCCTCCTACTCTCTCACAAGTTACAAACAGTATATCTCTTTCGGGAGAAACTGTAAGGAAACGCAAGCTATGACGGTTTGGACATACCGGACCCTCGTGCAAGTTGTGAATGTCAAGAGTATTCTAATATAGCAACCATGTATGAAGAAACTGATGAATGTGCATAGAGCGAATGAGGTCTGGAGGTTTAGTGAGAACTAGTGATGACTCAATCTGTTTACCCCGTGAGTTACTCGACATGATGATATGTATGTACTCTATTGGGGGGAGTCACATTGAACTGTGTTTGATTACATTTAAACACTGCGAACATTCTCTCTGGCCGCAATGTAAAGATATATTAATATTTTGCTGCATTTGATAACAACCCAGTTTGAATGTTAGCCAAGTAGAGTTGATGGGCCTTACTGCTGGTTGTGGTTTTGCTCACGGTACGTATTAACTATATGCATTGTTAAATGATGTTTGTTCTAAAATCTCTGACAAAAATATGTATTTAAGGTGCCTCTGCTAATATTCATATTTTTAAAGATATTTGTGTGTAAATTGTACAATTAGTTTTTGTATGATTTATGAAATCTTCAAATGATTCCCACAATTGTTTCCGTTCACCGATGCGCGGCCAAAAATAAATAGCTGTGCATATTATGATGAAATGGTGTACATTCAAGGGTCAATGCTCCTCCTCATTGCAATAATAACGTAAATAAACATTCCGTCAATAGCATACGAAAAATTAAGTTAGTCTTTTGAATATCAATTCGCTTCCAAAGCCAAAACGTTTATTCTATTCTATTCCAACAATGTACTTGGGGAACCCGGATTTGTTGTAAAATTAATCGGGTATTTGCAGTCGTCTCACGAGGTTCACTTTCACTGGGAAGCTATCAATCTCAACTGTGACGCATCAATAATACGTTACCTACGACGGACGACGATGTTGGTTCACGGAAATACATACATACATATCATCACGCCGAGTCCCTTACGGGGTAGGCAGAGACAATAGAGCGCCATTTCTCTCTAGACTTGCATACCTCTTTTGCTTCATCCATATTGCTCGGTGTCATACAGTGTATGGACCTGAATAAAATTTTCAATCAGCGGTTAAACTGCTGAATTAAACCGTAAAATTATGTCAATCTGCAGAACAATACTTCGCCGTAGCAACAAATTCATTAGCCTTTTCGCAGCTGGTTCCAATTAAGTAAAGATTTGTTCGCAGTTATTACATAAGCCTTGTTCGTAATGTCGGTACGCGTCTCCCAACACTTTCGTTTCGCACCGAGTTAAGAGTCACGACCTCACCACCCTGCTGTGATATTTTACAATGCTAGTCCTCGGTATCTCAAACGCTGCCATCGCCCAGACCAGTTAATATCCAAATGAATAGATTTTCAATGCTATATATTCCTATTGTTTTTCTGAACTTAAGTACAGTGATTAGTCACACCACGAGCTTTACGGTGAAGGAAAACATCGAGAGGAAACCTGCATACGTCTGAGAAGAAATTCAAAAGGCGTATGTATACTTGTGCTTGAGTAACGGCGATGGACTCGCCATCTGTCACGTTGGCACCTAATATACCTCTGGCGGAAAGTGGGTGTGTGGGTATTACCTATACACCTCTGCCTACCCCTTCGGGGACCCTTGTGGGAAGGCGTGAGGATATATTATTATTATTATTCCTATTTTAACCGATACTTGGTAAATTTTGGTATATGAAACACTTGTTTGAGTCAAATTAAGCAAGTAATTAACTTGATGAAGTTTATGTCGCTCGAAAAGTGAATGTTAACCATGTTTCTGAAGCAACTATTAATTGAGTACAAGACTGAAAAAATATTCAATCAGCATACTAATTGGTTGCTTATAATAAAAAATTTGGTTGGCTGTACTTTATTTGTATTGTTCTCTGTCAAATAAAGTAGATTTCATTATTCTATGGCCAAGTTTTTGTAACAGATTATTTTAAAATCAAATTTAATCTTGCAGGATTATATTGCTTAAATATGTAAATCGATGATTTCATTTAATGTTTACGTTAAGTGGTTCTTGTATTATCTTTGTTGGCAATTATGGTTAAATATGAACCTTATACTATATATAAGCAGTGGTGGCCGAGTGGTTCGAGTTGCTTGCGACACAAAGATCGCAAGTTTGAATAGCGACTGTACCAATGAGTTTTCTGAACTTAAGTACAGTGATTAGTCACATCACGAGCTTTGCGGTGAAGGAAAACATCGAGATAAACCTGCATACGTCTTAGGAGCCATTCAAAGGCGTATGTATAGGCGTGTGCTTGAGTAAGTAACGGCGGCACCTAAAATATATCTCTGGCGGAAAGTGGGTGTGTGGGTATTACCTATACACCTCTGCCTACCCCTTCGGGGACCCGTGTGGGAAGACGTGAGAATATATTATAATTTATTGTTATTATAAGTAGGTATATACACAACAACAACTTGATTAATCTCTGCCAACATATGAATCAGAGAGAAAGCTTACAAACTTGACTTCGCTCACGTATTTTTAAACTTAATAGCTTAATATACAATTACCGTGCCCTCAAAATTAATTTATCTACATGTAATTAAATAACAGAAACTTGGAACCATAAGTCACCTGCCACTTTCACGAGGTATGATCATATTGGTATAGTGGTTGCTCACCCGTTCACTTTCCCCTTTCGTGGTCACGACCGGCCAGAGTTCAAGATGTGTTAGTGAGCTCTACTCTCACTTGCCTCCGATCTTGGATTAGAAACCCGTAACCCGACTATTATATTGGGAAAGTTCAGTGCCAAGTTGCAATATTTATATTGGCTACTTCGTTTCGTCCCATATGATGTCTACGTATAGAGGCTGGTATAGTTTTGACAACGCCTTTTAAATTCCAACAAAAGAAAAATACATGTGTTTAAGCTTGATTTTAAATTATATATATTTGGTATAGGGAATTGGCGCTTTATTATCTGTGCCTATCCAGGGAGGGACTCGGCTTTCTATGTAAAAAAATATTTTGCGTACTTAATACAATGTCAAATATATTTTTGTGAAACTGAATTCTAGACTAAAATTAATATAAAAATAATTGGTTAATATATATTTGAATAGGTAACTAAAATACTGTTTAAATAGTATGAACAACGTACTATCGTATGGAAAGCTCATACAAATCTTCATCATTTGACTTAGTAATATGAGACTCTCTCAAAACACTGCCTGGTCATTACAATTTCTACTAAACTTGAACCTACTCAACTTGAACCAAAAACCATGTGTTCTTACTTTCAACTCATATTTACAATCATCTTACTACATCAGCCTCCGCTTGGTCAAACCTACGTTGCTTTCTATTCGTAACACATCGTAATTATTTATGTTGGCTCTCATTTCTTGTATTGTCTATACAACAGTTACAAATTAATCGTAGTAAAAGTAACTAATGTACTTTAATGCAGTATTGTTACTTTCGAAGAAATTATTCTAATGGGTTGACATAAAATGTTGATTAGAGGTCAGCCCACCTAATAGTTTCAATTTGTCGGGATTATTGTAAGTAGAAATCGACATTGTCCAAGTTTACTTTCAACTGTCATGTAATTACATGCTAAGTACGCATATTTCGTGTAATGCGAAAGAAAATGTGTTTCATTGCGCATTAGCAAGCATAATTTTGTACATGGATGGTAATGGGTTGCATAAATCACATCTCTCCTCTCTCTGTACCCCAATTTTCAGTAGTAAAGTTTAACAAACTCGGTACAAGTCGGTCATAGCCGTGAAGTCAATTGTTTTGCGCCACTTAGGTGAGAGCAAGTGAGAGAATGCATTATTCTTTGTGGATAGTAGGATGTAAGATGCATACATGCATAAAGCTCATTTGTACAGTCGGGATTCGAACTTGTAATCTTTATGTTGCAGGCAAGTACTCCATCCACTTGGCCACCCTGGCTCATACCTTTCTTCGTCCTCATTAATCTCATAATATATGCTCACCTGTTTTGAGTACTCTTGACGTCCATTATATTTTCTCGTTTCTTAGTCATGACGAATGGATCTCTAAAATTTTATGTCATATTCCAATATCCCTGTAAAAACTGATCTGATAGTGAAATTGATCGTTCATTGATTGTTGATTCTACATACGTCATTGAATGACTCAATTGAGAAGTGAATTATTTTATGAAAAAGAACACTGCTAGCAGGTAGGCAAATTCGATAAACATCAGGTCTGTTGTAGGTTAAGTGCAAATAAACGTGCATGTCCGCGACGCAATGAATGGATGCCTTCAGGTTGGACATATTGGTCCCCGGATAATAACGTGGATCTGCCGGCTGCGCGTTCGCGTGCGATAGCGATCTCCAAGCGACCGAGCAATTGCCGTGTATGTCGCACTGACCCTTACCGCGTCACCTGCACTGAAGCTGGCATTCCTACTAGTATCATAAATGCAAAAGGTGAGGATGTTTGGTCCTCTTTCACGACAGAACGGCTGAACGGAATAGCGTGAAATTTGGTACAGAAATAGATTATGAATTTGGTAAGCACAAAGGATATGTTATATACCAGAAAAAAAATATCTCTATTATCCATCTAGTCTCTGGTATAAGATGGTAATGCATGACGCTCCGTTACCGCTCCGTTGTCATGACTGAGCCTCTTTCGAGCCAACCCCACGTCAAGGATACATCCACTACGCCTTTTGTGACACCAGATTCAAGATAATACTGTTTACTTTGAATGCTAAACTATGCGGACTCGAAATCTGAGTTAGTAATGCCGGTTTATCTTGTGCGTACATCTAAACTACGCACTGTAAGGCCATCACTCTGTATTCTACAAAAGGATAAACATTTTAGACGGCAGTCTACGAAATTGTTTAGATGAAAGATGAACCGTTGAGCTAAGTCACATCGTCGACAGGCATCTTGTAATCAATCAACATCATGTTTGCCTAGCCGGTTCGTTCACCTCCATTCAAGGTCCTTTGAGTATTATTTTCGCGTCGGTGGCAACCCACACACGCGCTACGATGCACATTTCCAAGTACGATGCACTAGGTTGGAGGAATGAGAGCACGTGATTTGAATGTGGGAACGATTATCTGTCAAATGTAGACATTATGTGAACCTAAAAACCTTCGTAGGCAATCGGTATTCACAGCACTAAATAGAATACATTGAACAAGAATTTATTTTCTAGTGACCTTTAAATATATGATCTCAATTGTTTGTGAGGGAGACACAAGGTAGTGTTGTAGATAAGTTCACTTCTGTAGAGAAGTCTTCTTAATTTAAAAAGTAATTGCGTACATGTAGATTACGTCTGTCATCCGAGATTTAGTCACAAAGTATCACACAATAATGGCTAACGGGTATACTCCTGCTTGATAGTGTCTTGTATCTTTAAATTATACACATGTACAGAAGCTGTTAACCACTTGCGGCTCGTATTTATCTGATGGTGGCTATTCAAGTGACATGCCATATGTACGGTGAATACAAGACCGATAAAAACTTGAATGAAAAACCAGGTAGGTTTTTCATAGTTTGTTTGTTCTTGTGAGTGAAATATATCTTCTCAAGGGTGGGGCCCCAAGGGGGAAAGGGGTAGGCAGAGGTGTGTAATAGCAAACCCTTTTTTCACTAGAGATACATATATTTAGGTACTAATGCCGATGCGACTCCATCGACATTTCTCAATCACGATTATATACGTAAATATGATGTTCGTCTTTGAATTTCTTCTCAAACGTATGCAGGCTTCCTCTTTATGTTTCCCTAAAGCTCGTGTGATAAATCGGTGTACATCGGTGTGTGTATTAAGTAAAAAAATATTGGTTCAGTCAGAATTACAACTTTCATTCTTTGCGTTGCATACGGCTACTTGAACCACTCGGCAACCAAGGTTTTAAATAAGGCGTACCTAGGTATAGGGCAACGGCGATGGACTTGCCATCTGTCACTTTGGCACGTAAAATATATCTCTGGCGGAAACTGGTTGTGCGTACTACCTATACACCTCTGTCTACCCCCTCGGAAAGGCGTGAGGATATTATTAATATATTTAAAAATATATATTTATCGCACTGTGGCAAGTACAGTAAACAATTTTCTATGCTAAGCTTCATTGGTAGTGATTTTCACGACTACTGTTTCACAAAGACTCCCCACGTGGGCCTGCGCGCGCGTTGCTTTTTTGCCCGGTAGCACATCGTTCATCATTACGCGCGTTTATTATCTGTTTGGCCTTGGCCGTGAACGGTCACGCAGGACACTGGCGCGTGGGCATAACAACACCAGTCGCTAATAACCATGTGTGTTTTGTTCAGTTCACCTATCCTCGCTGTGAAATATTACAATGTATATGCTCGCTGTTAATAAAATCAAATTACATGTTCTTAGTACTAAAGGTAGGTTAAGCGTGCTGGTTTTCGAAATTTAAAATGTATTTGTTTGAATCTTTATTCAGTTGCATATACTTGAGTGTGTTGGTACGTTGATAGACATTTGATAAATAGCAAGCGTTATACTATCACCGTCCACATAAAAGAAATTCTTATAGCATAAATAAGCTTCTCTTTGAAATGTTGGTCAAAGGATGTGTTCGATTGGCTCGTAAATAGATTAATAGAAGCGATACTATAGAACTGCATACTGATATTTCTAAGAAATGTGTCTACGATAGTCATTAAAAGTTTAGATTGATTGTATCCACTTTATGGCGCGTTCCTAGCACACAATCCTGAGTCCATTTGGGTCAATTGCATCAATCGGCAGGTCGTATCTGCCGCTTACTGCTGGCCGACAGGAGTCGTCAATTTGTCCATCCGCCGACAGAACATGCCAGTTTTAATTACGTAATTGTTGACTCGATTTGACGATTGACAACGGTAATGACGTTTGACAATGGTAATGACGTTTGGCGATCCTCACAAATGGTGTCGTATTTGTCAGAGCGCTGCTCTAAATATCAATCAATTGCTTCTTTAACGTCGTCCCTAATTTATTATAACCAGATGTGGCCAACGGTTTCACGGCTTTGAATTTGATTATATGCAATTAAATCACAAGCAATTATGGTAATTCTTCGGATTAGTACTTCCTGAGATTAGAGCGATCGAACAACAAACTCTGCCTCTGGATAATATAAGTTTATACAGCCGCCGACCCAGTTGCTTATGTTAATTCATCTAAATACTACTGGCTATCCCCTAATGAGTTTCGGTCATATTTTTTTCCTAATTTGACAACTTCTTTACACCACACCATATCTGGTGTAGACTCGCAACAATTCTTTATAATACCTCCATGGATTTTTTCGTAATGAGCCAGGTTAATTTTTTTTCTGTCTGTTCCTTCCGGCTAATCTCTGAAACGGCTGGACCGATTTTGACGGGATGTAAAAAGGAGTACCACGTCGCGCCCACAGCTAGTATGATAAAAAATAGCTGAGGTTTTATTTACCGCTTCATCGTTGAGGCTGTTGCGAGGAGCCACGGTCAAGGCCTTCATTTATTAAGTTATAACTGTCAGTCTACGCTCTAGATTCAATCTTTGAAGTAAACTTCGATGTTATCTCCTTACATTTAACTACCTCCCTAGTAGTTTCAGCTGTGTACTATCTTCATCAAATGTACAATATGCGTCGAAATGTGACGTAAAAATAATTTAAAATCTTGCGAAACATTTTTATTCTTACGATGTCGCCGCGGTTATGATTACATCTCCGACTGACATTCACGTGCCGAAGATTATTAAATACTTATTTATAATTTAAGTAAACTGCTGAAAATTATGCATTTAATAACTTGACCTCTTCATAGGGCTTATATAACACAATTTTCATAAAATAGCAATCGTACACAATCTAACCTCACAAAGGCTTAGCTGCGTTTCGACGGGAAACGATTGATAATGGTCGAATAATATCGATGAGTTTGTCGTCGCAATCCGGACCTATGCAAAAGCTAATATGCCAGGTCCATGTAGTTTATTTTTTACAATGCACATTGCGCGCGCGGTGAATTCACAATACATGTAATTCATTAATGTCACATTACCAATCACAATCATCATATTAACTCAACATATTTATAGTCACGTCACGCAAGATAGCATGATGCAGTCGACGTTTTGGTATGCACATTTTTCGCTAAAAGCCATGCAGAACAGAAGCAGGGCGAGATCCGCTGCCGTAAAATTATTCAGTCACGTATGCTCTTACGGGGTTTTATTTTATGTATATTGTGCACGAAATATGTGATTTAATTCAATAAAAACAACGCACTATTAGCAACCTTAGTTCATACGATGTCTAAAAATTATAGCGTTCCGCTTTAGAATGTGATGCAACAGGCTTGCGTACCGGTTTGGCTTCGCGGCTCCCCGGCGTCTGGCAAAGATACGATAATAATCAATGGACTGAAAATGTTTGCTTGGAATTTATTAACCCTGCCCTCGGCGCGTTGGCTATTCTGTTTCTTTATATTATTTTCTTTAAAACATTGTATTCACGGCTATTAGTCATGAAAAAGCAACTGAGGATTCAAGCAACGTTCAACAATGAATAAAAAAAATCAGGCAGAGAACGCTTCGGATAAAATGCTCCTGTTTCGCAAATGTCAAGTTGTATGATACAAGGGGCGTGTTCTCACGGTAGCTCTCGAGAGACGAACGGAGAAAGCCTTATCTTATGTATCGGAGCGCGAACAATGTGAAGAGCGTGTCGATGCTTATCAGCGGCCTATCTAGTGGCTCTAGTGCTCATTCTACTTTCACTCGCCATCGTCACTCCACCGTCGGCAACGCTTGCACCTTGCAATGCCTTGTTGCTTGTTAACACTGTCGGAACCTTTGACAGGTAGAAGAAGTTAAATGGCTCCTTGTGAAATGTCTGCTAGCATCTACAGGGCGGTATTCGATGAAGAGTTAACGACCTTACAACATTGTTTACTTCCAAATATGTAAAACGGCACTCCCATCTGAGATGTAGCAGCGTTACGAAGTTTAATATTCAATAACAACTCCATGGCGATGCATTGTGTCGGTATGGCTTATGAGAGCTGGCTGGGGGACGGGCGCCGGTCGCGCATGTTAAAGCTTGTCGTAATTTAGTGCAGGGCCGCGGCTCGTACGCAGCCCACGGCCTAATTACCAAGTGTAATGAAGCGGCGACGCCCGCGACCGCACCGCCCTCGCGCCTCTGCCCCTCAATCTGACTATGAAATCCCGAGATTATACATACGCACTTATTGTTGCTTACTACTCTCTGCTCGGAGTTGTTCAACTGGTTGCATTAGGATCGTCATATTCGCCATTTGTGATTTCAGCTCGGGAGAGTAGCGCTTACCTTTGAGAAGAAATTAAGAGACGTATGTATGTGTGTGTAGTCGTATAAAATATATACGGGGTATTAGTTGTGCTTGAGAAACGGCGATGGACTCGCCATCTTAGGTATACCACCGGCGGAAAGCGGGTACGTAGGTACTACACATCTTTGCTTGTGGGAAAGCGTGAAGATTAGCTCTGCGTGACTTTTTACCTATTTTTCTTCTATGATTCAGTCATGAGTCTGCATGATTCACCGTGGTGGATCATAGACGCTAACTCCTATGCAAACGAAAATGGTTAAACATGCTGTGTTTCTACCTCTACGTTTATAATTAATGTCCTTCAGTAATATACACGCTATATATCGCTTCAAATTGTATTAGCATCTGCTCTTATCCGTGTACATCTTACTTCTTACGAATATGATAAATGTGATAGTGTGTAATTTTGGATGTTTGCGGTTCTCTCACGGCAAAACGGCTGAACCAATTTACCTGAAAGTTGAAGTCGTAATGGCTTACATAGGAATAGGACATAGGCTACTTTTTTTTTTTAATCTCGAAAATTCATTGTTCTGATATTATAAAGTATGATGCTCTTTCACGGCATAGCGGCTGAACCGATTCTAGCAGGAATATACATAAGCTACTTTTCCGAACTCCATGCGGGCGAAGCCGCGGACCTAAGGTAGTAGTTGTATAAAGATGAATAGAGCTAGCTACTTTTACATTTGTTGTACCAAAGTACATATACATTATTTTTCAAATGTAGTTATTTGATAATTATCACGCCCACATGAATATCCGGAGGGCTAGGTATGTATATTTCCAAGCCAACCATTTTCTGACTCGATTTCATAAACACCTATAAGTCTATTTGGTTGTACTCACAATGAGTTTCTTCACCACGTAGTTCGTGCTGTGGCAAATTGTTGTAATTAAGCTATCAAGCTCATTGGCACTGACCGGGGCATTAACCTGTTATCTTGAATACTTGCCTTGCTTGTTTGCTGTCATTGTAGTATATCAACAATAACTAACCAGTTACGAGGCTATGTTGATAATAACACTTCACTCTCTGTGATCGCTCTCATCATATCTCTCACATAAATAGTAACCTATTACTATCAATATTTAAGGGCCGTGGTGACCGTGTGCCTGAGTGACTGACACTTTGACAATGTTGCATGTATATGCAAATACCGAATCCCAACTGTAGCTGTACATGGTGCCATCCACGAAGACGCGCACCACTTATACTTCCTCATAGTTTATATTGTAAGTGTGCCACCTTCGACTAATGTTGGAGTATTGTCAGTACACACTGTATACCTACGAGTGTACACGTACACTACAATTAATAGAGTCGGGTCATACTCCCCGCATCCCGTGGCCCCACCGACTAGAAATTGGTGGAGCGCGTCTTCGTGGATGGCACTATCTATACATACAGAGTGCCTCGTTGTCAATATATCCTCATGACGATACAATAAAACAAGTAGCCAAAGATAACCAAAGGAAACATAATTAAAGGGTACTATTTACTCCGAGATATGGTTTTATAGTAGTTTTTTTAAAGTACAGTAATTAATCACACCACGAGTTCTATGATGAAGGAAATCAGCATAAGGCTCAGATAAAATACGTACCTATGTATATATTACTAGCAGTGCCCGCGACTTCGTCCGCGTGGAAGTGACATTGGGCAGCACTTTAATTTTTCATCTAATCATTGTTTTCATCCCCTATTTTTATTTTACCCCCTGAATGGTGAAATTTATACAAACTTTGAATGTCACATTAATGTATATGTAATAAAGAGCCTAAAAATAACTTTCAACCTTCCAGCTTAAAAAAATTACGAATGTTCCATACAAACTTTCATCCCCTATTTCTATCCCTTACAACCCTTATTCGCATTAAAAAGTAGCCTATATCCTTTCTTAGGCTCTAGATAAACTTTGTACCAAATTTCATTTAAATCGGTTTAGGCGTGAAAAGGTAACAGACAGACAGACAGAGTTACTTGTGCATGAGAAACGGCGACATACTCCCCATCGGTCACGTTGGCACTAAAGATAACTCAGGTAAATATCGGTTGTTGGTTCAATTTTACCTATACCCCTTTGGGGACTTGTAGGAAGGCGTTAAGAAACATCTTACATAACATAATGATGGATAAGATGAACGTTTACATATTTCGGTTTACGCACGAGTGGTCGCAGCTTGGACGGTTGCTAAGGCAAAAAGAATTGCAATCTAAATCGACTTTATTTTGGAGACGTTTGTCCATTTGATCCTGGTAGTTGAGCTCGCAATTTCTCTTTTAGTTTTTCACGGTCATTTTATGTGATATATATGTTCATGAATACAAAAATACCGATATTGCGCTCGAGGTCGAGAGATAACAAAGGCACTGAACCTAAATGGGTTGAATGGGTATTTCTGGTATACATGTTTATAAACCAACAGAAGGACATATGTAAATAAATAGTCAAATCCCGTCAATATTCTCCAGATTTGAACGTGGTCATAGTTTCTTGTTATATTACAATGACCGCCTGGACGTATAAGTGCAACGGAATTTTAATTAACTTTTGTCGTGCTCTGGGCAACATGTAAATTGTCATTTTTCTCGGTCCTTCATTGAGCAATCAATCACACGGTAAATGAGAGATTGATATCGTCCGTCGAGGTCTTATGTGAGCGAGCCTATTTCATAAATTGAATTATGTAAATTGCTACCTTTTTTGCCTCATACGTGTCGTCACGTCAAAATGATGGACAGGCGATGCCGTGTTGTATCAATCTTCAATGGCCGGGGAACTATCAATTTACATTAACTGTATTCAATATGCTAATGAATTCGCTAGACTGTTAGGTGATAAGTATCTCATTACATGGTTACATTGCACTTGGCTTTTTATCTACCTTCTAACACCGCACATCTGGCCATCGAATTCAACCCCGTGCCTTGGAATCCAACAGGTTCAACATTGCTCCGGAGTTTCTTTCCGCGAACACTCAGACAATGAACTCCCCTTGAGGTTTTTTCCAAGAGAGTACAATATGGAATACTTCAAGAATGGTGTGTAAAGAAGCTTGCATGATCGGCAACGCGCGAGCGATTCTTGGTGTTGCAAGCGATCATAGGCGGTAGCAGCCGCTTACCACCCTGCGCCAGAACGCAATGTTCTGTTCATGTGTTCTCACCTTATTGAAACAAAAACCCAGATCCAGCGATGGCTTCCAATGCACGTTTGGGTAAAATATGTTCAAGAGTGTGCATCAGGCACAACCAAAGAGAGCATGAATGGATATCTATTGCCAGGCAAAATACCTTTTCAAAGGGCTCTGAAATTCAAGATTAGTATGAGAGGCACGTCCGAGTTTGGTTGTTGAATATACTCTTAAATAGATTATCTGTAGGTATAATATCCGGGCTTCCCCCTGTATAGCTATTTATTTAACTTGACTATAGTTTAATCTAGCTGATAACGTCATTGTTTTGCGTACAGGTTCATCGGATACAAGAGGCATTTTTTGCGCCGTCGCCGATTTTCCAACTTGGAGTCATTAAGTTTTTGCTAGAGATGTATTTGCAAATGCGGTTCGGATACCGTTGTCATACGCAGACTGCCCGCTGATTCGAATGATCGACTTGACGTTTCAGTGCATATACTGAACTGAAGAGAACAATTGATGTAGTTTTTTAGCTTTCTTTGTTCGTATAGCAGTGTAAATTGAACTGAAGATGCTAAGCTGCCGTTCCTAATGGAGTGATGCTTTTTGCTCGCCTACCTAGAGCAGGCACCGCGAGGATTCCGATAAATGATGCCATAGAGTAGAATAAACACGCACGATTTACAATTTATTACAATAATAACGGTAGTTTTTTGGCGGAACCATACAAATCTTTTTATTTTGACCACCCGTTCAATAGATCTGTTTGTTTGAAAGAACGGTCGCTGCAGGGAGCTATTTCGTTTTTTGGCATTGCAATTACAATTTTGCAATGAAATTCTCAATCGTTTTTTTACAATTTAAATCTGAAATACCTAGTCGATATTAATTATTTTGTCTGAACTCATGTTTATCTTCACTTTACTGATACACAATTGTACAATTGAATGTTTATTATTTACTAGCTGTGGGCCGCGGTTTCTCTCGCGTATTATTTCATAATATTTTCTAGCAATAAATATAGCCTGTCACTCAAGAGTTAATGTAGCTTTCCGAATGTGAAATAATTTTAGAAATCGGCATAGTAGTGTTTGTGTTTATTCATTACGCTCTTCTCACTCACGTACGAAGAAACCGATCTCATGAAGTCTTCTATGTAACTTTTATTTCAGTAATTTATATCTCACACACGCACATACACTTACTCACATTCACACTCACACTCACACACGCACATACACTCACTCACATTCACACTCACACTCACACACACACACTGTTATTTTCTGTATATCCTGTATCTATAGGAACTGTGACCATCTCTATCCGGGGATGAGTGTTAATGTCAGCGACCCAGTTTATAACTACTGCAGACGTTATCGCATACAATTTTGTACTATATATTTTTGTTCCGTAATAAATAAATAAATAAAATAAATAAATTACTCAATTTTATTTTAATTACTTATCTTTCTTTATAATCTAATAAGTTTAATCTTTCCTCTTTATAATATTTGTATAGATTACATTCAAATTACTTTCCCATCCCCTGATTTATGGTATATATATACCATATCATAAATGGGACGAGTATGTGATCATCTCGGATTCCTGCTTATGATATCTTTATGTTTTGTTTCAGTTTCTGCCACCCTTCCACCACAGAGGCCTTGGATACCCCTTACGAGACCAAACAGGACACGTCCGACATGTAAGTTAACCTTTAGTTCTAGTTATATAATAATCATAGATTTATTTGTTTCTTGGGAAGCATACAATAGAGCAAATACGGATATATAAGTTAAGTTTGTATGCTGTTTTATGAAGTTAGCATTTTTTATAGTTCTGGCAATAGTATTATGTGGTCACTACTTTTAGGGCTGCCATATACGCCTTCAATACCTTCAACATATTGTACCAGGTTGCACTTTTTAAACCAAGACAAAAGACAATTGTAAGTGTTCTGCTGAAGGGCAGCTATACAGCTATAGGGCATATGAGGAGAGTGGTCTACAGTATATATTTAAGCTTAATTTTCACACCAAATTATAATATTATAAAACGACGATGATACGTAATGTTGAAGTACAGTCTTATTGCATTGGATGGAATCAGTCAACATATGGAGTCATAATTTAGAAGTCGCTGGTGTAACGACATATTATAACAAAATCTTAATGGGTAGACAGAGGTGTATAGTTAGTACCCAAACATCCAATTTCCGCCAGAGCTATATTTTAAGTGCAATCGTGACAGATGGCGAGTCCATCGCCGTTGCTCAAGGGAAACAAACAAATCAAATTGTATTCAAATATTTATGCTATCACAAGTTCCAACATTGTTGCTTGGCGTACGTTCCGCTGGCGAGTTTCCATTTATTGCGATGAACGGCGTTAGATTATTTAATTGCGATAACGAATCCTACGAACGATGTCATTAATAAAGTGTCATAAGTTGCACGTATGGGCGCGGCGCACGCGGCCCATCCTATAAATAAGGTACTATAGGCCGCCCCACCAGTAACGGTAATATAACCCGTGGGATACCACTGGGATATGCGCGCGCTGTTCCTGCTTTAGTCGTGTTTTCCTTATAATAACCATCCCATTCAACACCACCTGTCAAAGGGCCGAGGTGGCCGCGTGATTTAAGTAGTCATGTGCAAGGTCAACATTACAGGTTCGGACTCTTTGCACAATCTTGCTTTGTGGCTAATGCTGTTTTTTTAATTTCTGTACAGTAATTTATCACACTGTATCATCGAAATATGTAGGTATACCTTTAAGAAGGAATAAATAGTACGTGAAGTTGTGTGTGTGATGCGAGACCGATACGTAAAAATTCACGTTGGCACCTATCTCCGGAAAGTGGGTGCCTTTTTTTTTTCAGTGGTGGTGGTGGTTATTTTCCTTTTCTTCACGCCTTCCCACAAGTGTCCCCGAAGGGGTAGGCAGAGGAGTATAGGTAGTACACACACACTCACTTTACGCCAGATATATATTTGGGTGCCAATGGGACAGATGGCGAATCCATCGCCGTTACTCAAGCTCGACTATATATACATACGCCTTTGAATTGCTTTTCAGACGAATGCAGGTTAACTCTCATGTTTTCCTTCACCGTAAAGCTAGTGTGTGACAAATCTGCTGTAAAGCTATTATACCTCTGCCTACCTATTTAAAACTGTAGGTATATATGTTTCTATCAAATAAAATCATCCGTTATAAATTATAACATTGCAACATGTCTTTATGTTCTGTCGCAAATTGCACGCAATGTGGAATGAAATGGAATTAAGTGTCTGCTCATAAAAATATTGAACCTTATTATTAAAATGTATTCCGCAGTCGCTCTACAGCATATTACCTAGTTGAGCTGAGAGCTCGTTACTGACCAGAAATACAGGATCTCTTGTGAAAATTACCTCCTAAGTAAACCACTTAATACTTACTTATATATAGAGGTGAACGGAATTGGTTGAACTTTTTCTGTGTGGCCATTATTAATTCTCCCACCAGTCCGTCCAACTTCGATTCCCATTAATCTTTGAACTGTGTTTTCAGTGGACATATTTGTTCATTACAGTGTGTACTTAACGGCTGCTGTCTAAATTGTCTTTCATCTTTATCTTTCCTCGCAACTCAATTTATATAACTAACTAGCTAGTTAACTAGTGAAGTAGTCAAACTGTCCCAGCCAGCTTCGTATGGGTAAGAAAACAGAAAATAACACGATCGTAGCGCCACCCATTAGGTCCCATTCTGAATCTAAAATATTCTTGACTCCACCTGACCACGCAAAATATTTCATCAAAATCATTCCCGCTGCTTAGGTGTTCATTCACACACAGAATGGTTGACCAACGGAAAGAAGTTCCAACTATGTTGATCGTTCTAGATAACATCGCTCGAACACTCAAAGACGGTAACATCAGGAGTACTTGAAACCAGGGAGCCTGTATGCAGAGACTAATGATTGATCTAGATATCTGGAGCTCGGCGAGATGATATGTATATGTGTACTGATTTGGTCGATTTCAAAAGTAAAAGCCGTTGTGGACGCGTGGTTGGAGTAGTTGCCTGCGACACAAAGATCGCAAATTCGAATCCCGACTATACCAATGAGTTTTTCTGAAATTAAGTACCTACAGTGATTAGTCACACCACGAGCTTAAAGGTGAAAGAAAACATCGAGAGGAAGCCTGCATACGTCTGAGAAGCAATTCAAAGGCGTATGTATAGTCGTGCTTGAGTAGCGGCGATGGACTCGCCATCTGTCACCTAAAATATATCTCTGGCGGAAAGTGGGTGTGTGGGTACTACCTATACTGTCTACCCCTTCGGGGGCCCTTATGGGATGCCGTTAGGATATGTAAAAGTATTGTAAATTCAAATATGTATTATATTTATCATGGAAGTGTAACCTTGTTACTACATTTAGCAGCTATTATGTATTCCATAAAGGAAGTAATCTGGGATTGACAAAGTAAGCCGACGATACCGGCGATCGCGCATTACAACGTTCATGGTCAAGCTTTGCGGGAAGAAAGGAAGTGCCCTTCGTCTCGCCATCTGCGGCCGAACAATGGACAATGAGAGACATTGGTGGTGACCTTCCAGCATCCGCCATCCAAACTTCGTGCAATTTCTCCCATAAGCGGAACTCCCTTGTCATACTCAAATCTTAACCTATGCTCGTGTTAAGGTCATGGACCATTATCTATGAGTAGCTGTGCCCGGTCTTTTCAAACACGATCTCTTTGATATTAAAATTACGAGGTATCTAATATCGAAAGCAAAATATTTTAAAATTAATTTATTTATTTATTATGCTTACAACTATCCTTACAGGTTAACCTTATACAATAGTGTAGAAAAATAAAATAAAGTAATCCTAAAATTATGTATATATATATTTAATCCTAAAACTTAAGCTATTCCGTCACACAAAATATGCTGTAAGTGGCCTTCGTGAATTTGTTCAATGAACATGAGAAGACATCGGTTTGAGACGCAACAGTGTTGAGTACCCGCAGCGCTCTCGTCAGCGGCGCTTGTTTCAGCAGCTTAGTGCGCGCGGGCGGGACTTGTAGCAAGGGTGGGGGCCGCCATCGGCCCACGCACCTGTCCGGGACGCAAAGCCTTATCTTTTGCAGAATTGCAGAGTTCGATTGCTCGCCGGTTTCGAGTACTCTTGACATTCCCGTCCCACCCCTGCGGGTATTTCACCTGCGTGTAAATAGATTTAATTGGTAGATACATTTTCTGGAATAAAACATATATGTGTTTATCCAGCTAATAATCTACGTCTGTGACAAATTTTTATCCAAATCCGTTCAGTAATTTTTGCGTGAAAGAGGAACGTACATCCTCACAAACTTTCGTATTAATAATATTAGTAGGATAATATATTAATGGAAAGAAACATTTTCCACATGCTCTTAGTAAGTAAACCCTTTTAAGTCTAGTCAGTAGGTGCACTACTCGTATGTTGTAGATACCATAAACAAGACAAGTTAAGACCGGCTTTACTTTTCCGTTATCAAACAACATGACAAATGGGTCGAACACGTAAACTGAATGTCTTATGATGACATGTCACAGATTTTGATCGACATTTATAATCGGTGAGTAAACAACTGTCGTAACAATATGCCCACGTAATGGCAATGCCAATAAATAGAACAGACAGCTCTGCGCCGCCCTGCCTCCATTATATTCAGATGAGACACGATAGCAGCCGACCGTATTTTTTTACAGCGACGAGTGAGATATAAGCTGACGTTGAAATTTCTCTCGGATAAATCACGGTAGACAGACACATCTCAATTTATACAAAGTAATAAAATTCCATACATATGATGATATACCTTGCCTTGGGACAGTATGTATACTTATAATAGATAGTTATATCCATAAATAGACAGGAGATCCAAGACTAAGGTATAAATACTCGTGTTCATCAAACAAATATCTGCCCCCAGCGGTAATAGAACCTGCGACGTCAAGCTTCGCAGTGAGAAGGTCTGACCAAGGGACCAGATTGCTGTCTACCTATCAACACGATAAAAACTTTTCGCAAGGGTTCCCGATTGGGTGAGCTGAGGTGTGTCGCTAGTACCTTCACAAACACTTTCCGCCAGAGATATATTGATAGTTGCTGACGCGACAGATCCGTCAATCGCAGTTACTCATGCGTGATTATACATACGCATTGGAATTTCTTCTCAAACGTATGCAGATTTCCTCTCGATATTTTCCTTCATATATATATCACTATACTCAAGTTTATTAAATACTCATTGGTACAGTCCGAAGTTCGGAGTTCGAAGCTGCAATCTTGATTTAGTAGGTAACTACTTCAACCACTCGCCAACATTGCTCTGATTGTACAAAAATCTGATTGTTTTATAGCCTGATCATTAAAACATGTGCAGATAATTACAATTATGTATATAAATAAGGAGCTAATTGGACAGACGCTGATATTCCCATGCAACCGGCGCCATGTGTTCAATACTCGAGTCTTTCCTTTATTGCCTCTATAAAGTAATTATAGATTTCACAATGAAAATTAACCATAATAAATGCATAGTGGGATATATTTTTTTCCCGACAATTCACATAATTAGTAGACTGTAGAGTGTACACTGATTGATTAAAAATTGTAGATCGATAGCGTAGAACAAATTAAACAGTCGTTTGTAGCAAATCAATTAACGATTCGATCAGAATCGCATGATACGCTCCCATTAACCGAAGGTGAAATCTATAGAGCCAAGTGGCTGGCAACGTGTGCCGATCTTACGGTTCAATTCGCACTGACTACTTCTTGTTAACACCTATTGAGCGGTCTTACGTCATATTGTCGGTCACACCGGACTCTTGGCGAACGTGATCTAATGAGTTATATACAGCACAGCTCAAAATGGATATCCTCGTGTAGTTAAAACGATTTTAATAAGCCGTATTGTATTATAAATGCCACACAAAAACTGTCTCGGTCTATCACGAATTGTATTGATATAAAAGAAATCATTCCGCGAGTATGACTAAACCAGGTAGTGAAGCTTGTCGGTGATCTTGATTTTGCATTTCAGACAATGTTTTAAGAACGCCCTACCTTTCTGAAAGGTTAAAGGCATTCACTTGATTGATATAATACATGTTACTACTTATCACTGTCTTAATCTGGGGTTTTAACAAGTTGATGAACAAACCAAAAGTATTTTATCCTTTAGGTTGACGTCTCATTGGATACTCGTTGCTTCGCCACGAAGGCGACAATCATATTGGAACACAACAATTATCGCCGGCGCTTAATTGTGCGTATGGGCCATGAAGGGCAGAACGGACTAAATGGGGCGAAGTAAAACAACCGCACTATAGTCGCTGTGCACGATATTTGCGGACAGCACCCGGGTCGTCATGACATGCTTTACTGGCTACTCAACGTCCGTCGCCACGCCTTTTCCGATTGCTTCTTTTTGTTGCACGCACCACCAGTCGCTCCGCTTATGCTCTACACGATGTTATCTGATGTACCCACGCGCTGGCAACACAATAGGTCCATACAAATATCGCAAACAAACGTTGTAGCTACATGCAGTAAATGTCACCTTCCACCATTGTTAGTTTCTAATACACGTATTATTTCATCATCTTCGTTTTATTTGAAATTAAGACACGCGTACACATGCTCGACAACATTACCATTTATTATTGAGTCGGTGTGGAGCTTTCGTTTCGCCCGTAGTTCCTTATACAACGGGTGATTATCGATGCGTGTATTGTTTCGCGACATTTGGCATGTGCGCCGCGTCTCATTGCGACGCATCGGGCATACAATGGACGTAGTTGAAGCACGTGCTGCGGCCGTATTGATCATTGCTGAACGTCGCCAGGTGACTTTGACTCTGTGTCGATTAGCATGAACGCGAGCGCAGCGGACGATCCTTATCAATTTGTCCGAAGTACAGCTCTGCGACCGATCTGTCGGCATTGTCCTGTCCTTCCAGACGTCATTCGCCCGTCAGAGGCGCATTGTCTTATAACCTCTCCTCCGGGTTCTTTGTCTGTTGAATGAATGAAGCTGATTAAATCTAGATAATTATATCTCCAAGGATTTCTAAGAAGTTGACTTTTAGACGAGCGCCCATCATACACCCGTGCTCCTTTTGATCCGCCTAATGAGACGGGTGCGAGCGCACAGCTTTCGTATAAATCTGAGATAATGGTTTCGAGCGTGAGAGAGCACAGTCGTGCCACGTTAGTTTACGTAATAAGTGGATACGTTTTAATGATTCCGTCGCGGCTAGTGTTCAAGATGCTCATACATAATGCTAAATTTCCCTATTGTAACTACCTAGTTAGAATGAGATCATTTCCTTCTTTTCCTTTTAGACTGTATTTTATAATATTCGATTAAAACCATAGTAGTGACCTCTACACAACTGCCACTTGTATTACTGCTGCTAGTACCATGTTATACCTGTCATGTAAGATTGACCAAATTTATAATTGTCTGAATTTCAAAGTATTTACTTAGAAATACGTTCGCGCTTACGCTTACGTTCCTTTGGGCTAGGACAAACCGCTCGCTTCCAGACGTTAGATCAGCAAAACAAAAGACATTGTGTCGCGTGCCAAACGCGTGTAGAGTGTAATACGAGCACAACTTAATTGGGACATTTTTATCTGTCACACGACACGTCTCGCTCGTGCAAACCGACGCAGTCAACTAATTGGCGTCTGATGCGCGTTCACGTGGACTTAACAGATAAATGGGACTGTTTGTGTACAGAGAAAATTATGAGTTAATTCAAATGTCAGTGCTAAGCTGTTATATTGTTTCTTTTGCAGGTATCTTCACGGTGATGTGCTACAATGTGTTGTGCGATAAGTACGCAACCAGACAGATGTATGGCTACTGTCCCAGCTGGGCGCTCGAGTGGGACTACAGGAAGAAGGGTATTTTGGACGAAATTAGACATTACTCCGCAGACATCATTAGCTTGCAGGCTAGTAACTTAGTATTCCTTATTTACGGTATTTATCAGTTATATATAATAATAATAATATATCCTCACGCCATCCCACAAGGGTCCCCGAAGGGGTAGGCAGAGGTGTATAGGTAATACCCACACACCCACTTTCCGAGGTATATTAGGTGCCAACGTGACAGATGGCGAGTCCATCAGTTATATAAGTAAATTATTTTACTCGTAAATGCACCTGTATTGTTACGGTACTGAACAAGATTTTCGTACATGTCATGATTTAGGTAAAAAAAAAGTCCATAATAGTAAATATGTCACAGGAGGTGGAAACAGACCAGTTTTACAACTTCTTCCTGCCCGAACTAAAAGGGGACGGCTACGACGGCATCTTCTCGCCTAAATCTCGCGCCAAGACTATGTCCGAATCAGAGAGGAAATATGTCGATGGATGCGCTATTTTCTTTAGATCTGCTAAGTAAGTTAAACCTTCCTTTTCGCTCAAACCGTTCCTTTTTTTATTATTTTTAAATACTATTGATTCAAAAACTAGGATTATCGGGCCGTGATATCACTAGTGTCAGTTTTAGTGTTGTGATCCCACGTTTTTCACTTCTTCCAAAATGTCACACATATAATGTATGTATCTATCGACCGGCCGGGATCAAACCCGAGATCATTTACATCGTGCGTCGATAATGCGTGAAATATTATAAACCTATTTACTCTTCATTCATACATTGTTATTACACCTATTCGTATTAATAACTAAGTATTTATTTCTTTCTTGCACATATATGATATCATGCGTTTACTTACAATGTAAATGCATTTTTATACTAAAAAAGAATACACCCTTAACAACTCGAATTGTACGTATATCATATTATAAAGTATTTGATCACGCTAAGGTGCCATGCTTACAAACTCAGAGATTGTACCGTGTTTTAGATGCATATCTCTATAAGATGGCTAGTATGAGTAATAATTTATTTAATCGATCAATTTTGTCACACGTCCTCAGAAGTCAACTGTTTTCGTTACAGGTTCGCATTAGTTAAAGAGCATCTCATAGAGTTCAACCAACTTGCGATGGCCAACAGCGAAGGCTCCGATAACATGTTGAATCGTGTCATGCCGAAGGACAACATAGGCCTGGCGGCGTTAATCAAAACGAAAGAGGCGGCCTGGGAGAACGGTGAGAACAGAACACAAAGCGCTAATTACTTTCACACATGGCGCCCAGATTAAATATTGGAGCGTGCATTATAAAACACGCGTCAAACTTTTCATATTCTAGCTGTGTTAATACACTTATATACACCGTGGTGATATATTAAGTTTGCTACCTCACGGGATATGCAGAGGGTGTAAATGTGATAAGAGATATTCAAGGCAGGTGGCCTTGCTTTAAACTACGTAAATATTTTAATACGTACCACCCATGGGAGCGGGGCATTAATCTTATTTATGAATTTAGCCCGAGCAAAACTGCGGGGTACATCTAGGGCTACCAACATTTTTTAAATACATAATAGTAACGTATACATTTTATTATGTAGCGAATAAATAAAATATTTTGAATGAAAAAAAGTATTTATAGAATGACATGACATGTAACTTTCGTTCAATAATTTTCATTTCTATTTTCAATAATTGAATCGTATACTTCCCATGTAATAATTCAATAATTATTCATAATATATGCTTTATGTGACTTGCCATTGCAGTGACTTTCTTTTGATGTTTAAGTTACCACAAAATAAAGTGTTTTATAACTTTATAATAAAGTATTGTTGGTAACCCTAGATACAGCTAGTAGGATATCACTAAGTGATGAGCAATCATTTGACAGGTGTACCAACAGACTCGTCAATGATCGGCCAACCGATCCTGGTGTGCACGGCACACATCCACTGGGACCCGGAGTTTTGTGACGTGAAGCTCATCCAGACGATGATGCTGAGCAACGAGCTGCGGACCATACACGAGGACTCGGCGCGCACGATGCGCCTCGCCGGACAACGGGACAACGTGCAACTTCTACTCTGCGGGGACTTCAACTCGCTGCCAGACAGCGGTTGGTTATCATATTCATTACGTACATATCATCATCACGCCTGGCAAACTTGAACATGAAATTATAGTATTCACATACTATAATTATAACATGAAACATGAAATTATAGTATTCACATACTATAATTTCATGATCGGCTGATAGTTAAGACGTACAAGCGTAATAAACGAGAGAACTCATGTCTCTTCTATCACTATCAATCACTAGCAGTGTCGTGCGCGGTTTCATCCGCGTAAAATTTGATATCGTTAGTATTGGTTTTTAGGGGCGGAGGGGGATTCCCAATATATATCTGTCTTTACCTCGAAAATAGAAATCATTAGGTCAAATTATGTTTTTTTGTGTATAGTGAGAATGATCTATTCTCCACAACTTAACGTTTGAAGGGAAGGGGGTATACAAGAAATCCTATGTGCTTACATAAGGGTGGGCTAAAAATTCCCAAAATCGACCTTACGTAAATCAATTAAAGTACGTAATTGGATGATATTAAGATGTGCATGTGTGTGTGTTAGGTGTGATAGAGTTCCTGTCGGCGGGGCGCGTGTCGTCGGAGCACCGCGACTTCAAGGAGCTCGGCTACGCGGGCTCCCTGCGCCGCATGCCGGGCTCCGAGCACGAGTTCACGCACAATTTCAAACTGGCCTCCGCTTACAGCGAGGACATCATGCCCTACACTAACTACACGTGAGTGCCTACATCTGTCTTATCATACCTGCTCGCCGGTTTTGAGCACTTTTGACGTCCCCATTCCAGTCCCACTGTCACACTTTGTACCACAAGAGTGGCAAACAAGCATAGGGCCCACCTAATGTGAAGGGGTTATCGTAACCTATTTACGCTCACGATACCGAAGTATCAGTTGCGTGTTGCCACTCTGTGTTCGGAGAGTTTTAAGTTCTGTATTGACAGCTTAATGGGACTAATCCCTCTGCTGCCAACACAATATAAAAATCCTTCCCCCCAAAGAGCTCATTATTGGAAACCTTATTTATCGCGCAGGAACACAATACAAAACATGTCTGATCGATTTGACCTAAGTAGTTGATAGTGATGAATGAAAGAGGTATGTATGTCTAGTAAGAACTACCGCCCTGATCAACTCTGTTTGACTACCACATACATTCCTATGGTACAAGCTTTGCTTAGGACTTGGTCTGTTCATGTGAAATTGTCCTGACAACCCTGAAATACCTAAGAGATCTTGCTTAAACCAAGATCATATCAGCGATTCCAGAGTGCCGAGGTCTAAAGCACGTTATTGATTTTTAGCTTGACCAAACCTTTTTAAATTTCGTTTTAATTTTCTATTGCGTCGATATCGATCGATCGAAAATCATTGAGCCAAATTTAGGTGCGAGTTACTATCTCAAAAAAGTCAATATTATATGTAAACCAACCATATTGTTCTAATTATATCTCATAGTTTGAGACAAAGTTCTCACAAGTGTTAACATTGGTTATCTATATGTTTTCAGGTTTGACTTCAAAGGCATAATCGACTACATATTCTACAGTAAGCAAACAATGACACCACTCGGCTTGCTCGGGCCGCTGTCGCAGGATTGGTTCCGGGAGCACAAGGTGGTCGGGTGTCCGCATCCACACGTACCTTCAGGTGAATGAACTAGACGGCCGCCTGGTCCAGTGGTTAGAGCTCCTGTCTGTGATATTTGTGGTCGCTCTTTCGATGCCCGCTGAGGGCAGATATTTGTGTAATTACTATTTGTGCCTTAGTCTTGGATGTAATAGCCTCACGCCTTCCCACAAGGTTCCCCGAAGGGGTAGGCAGCGGTGTATAGCTAGTACTCACACACACCCACTTTCCGCCAGAGATATATTTTAGGTGCCAATATGACACAGATGGCGAGTCCACCGCCGTTACTTAAGTACGCCTTTGAATTACTTGTCAGACGTATGCAGGTTTCCTCTCGATGTTTACCTTCACCGTACCTACTAGATAGATAATGTTGATGTAATAAAGCCGTATAAGAATGTAGCTGATACTATATTGCGTATGCGCAGATCACTTCCCGCTGCTGGTGGAGCTGGAGATGTGTCCGGCGGCGGGCGGCGCCAACGGGCTGATCGGCCGCAGGTAGCAGCGCCGCGCCCGCGCGCGCCCCGCGCCCCGCGCCGCGCGCCCCCCGCGACCCGCGTAGACGCCCCGCTCGACCCCCATGCCCCCACTCGACCCCCACACACCCCCACGCCCCCACTCGACCCCCACACAGCACCACGCTGTTGGATACTACTCGGTATGTGCTATTGACCTCTTGCGATTCGACCGCAGTTGCGTTACATAAAGTGATTGGTTTTACGTGTGCATCGTCGCATCGAACTTCCGATGTGGAGTACAGTCCCACTACTATATTTATACAGTTTATTGTTCGAGCCATCTCGTCTCTATCGCGGTTATTGTTATGCCGTAGTTGTAATATATTATACATATATATTAAAGTTTCATTAGCACGCAACGGTCCTATGGGTTAGTGTTTAGGGTACAAGAAATGCTCGAAGGACCAATTACCTCACTGCCTCTGTCGAATGATCTTTGCGTGCGAGTGATAGCGATATAGTTTGATTAGTATTCGCATATTTTATATGTTGGCTAAGGTTCCACTTATCGAAGATGTGAATTACAATTGCGTTTTGACGAAGGCTACCTAACTCTCATTCTAGTTCGCTCCCATACAATAGTTTCCGTAGAGGTGCGAATAAGGTGGCGGATGGTGGATTGACTATTTAGTTGCTTTAATACCGTACTATGTACTTACATACTTCCATTGGCAGGAAAGAGATGGGTGAATCAGACTTTATTACTAAAAAAATATAGTTCAAATTTGCATGTAAATTTTACTATATCTCTAAGTATCTACCCGTCTTTTTAACGCGTGTAGGAATTTAGTAAGTGATTGTGTTAAAACTGATTCGATTATAATATACCGAGCACCGTTCTCTTTTCACTGGATATGAATGTAACTATATTGTAATAAATGTTTATCGATACTGGCGCCATCTGCGTCTCGTGCTTCTACTCCACAATGTATATTGCAAAAACGCTTAAATTATTTTTCTCACGAAATATTTCAGTGAAGGGAAAACGGTTATAGTAGCATCGATCGTAACATCAAGAGTTATCTGTCAGTGATATAGCGTGTAGGTGTTAGTGTAGCGATGTGACGTCACTGTTCAATATATATATATCACCCATTTACATACAAACATAGTCTAATATGAGAATCTGATTTATTAGAGATAATGAAAAATGTATAAGTAAAAATTGGTAACGCTTATTGTGTCAATAATGTAATGGATTTAATTGTATGTAAATTGGTAAAGATGAATATTTTTTCAATCTATATCGACAAGTTAACGCTTAGTTTCAAAGGTGACATATATACAGTTGAGGAATATTGTGATGACAAACACAAGAATATAAATTATTTATCTAAAATTTGCTATAAGTAGGTATGCTGAATGGGGAAGGTTGTTCTGTGGTTGAATCTTATTCCCTACAATATTGTCGCTTGCAATGTGAGAGTCAAACGTCCATTTACCAATTAGTGTTTTAAAAAATTCCTCCACTGTATATTATTTAGATGTTATTTTTAATGTTGGGATGTTATTGCAATGTATGTATGTATGTACGCGATCGAGTCACGAAGACTTGTGTCATGTAGCGGTCTTCCTTACTCAATCGTCGATTTGTAGAGGGATCAGTGAGACATGTGCTCTTTTAATAGTGCGCCTTATTTAATTTGGTTTGGGTTCCAATTTCGTGTGCCAACCTTTTTATATTTTAACCGATCAAAGGTCATCATTATAGTGACTGACGCATATATAGCTGGCTCTTTCTCACGCGGGAATAATGAATAGTGCCTCTTATATATCAGATATATATATTCGACTCTTATATATTCGTATATCCGTTGTGAGAAGTTATTTCCGAGTTGCAATACGAGTGAGTATAGACAAAAATGTATGAAGTTTTTTTTCTACCCGTAGAGGGTTGTTAATAGTGTACACATGTTTACAAAGCGAGTTTGTTGCTTCTTTTGGCTACTTGTCTTATGGTCGACGTAGAATGAGACACTTCCTAAATAATTACCACTTTTGTCGTTAGGTTAACATTGAACGAAATTGGCGAATTTATAGGCTAGAACGTCGGTCTCCGGTCCCTTCACTCTCATAACTTTTTAATCTTACCATTGAAATTGACGTTTGGAGAATGGTATTTCGTGATAAGGTACACAAGTTACGATACGTCTACTCCTAAATTATATGTGTTTGTTCGTCCTTATATTTCTGACCAATCAGAGGCGAGCGTCCGTGGAGTCTACACGCTAATTGGTTGTTAATTAGAAGCGGGCATACGTGCAGTCTCTACGCTGATTGGTAACTTGGCTTACATCTTTGTAATTAACAAGACGAGAACAAGATGGCAGTCGTCATGTCAAGATTGTTCTTTGAATGAAAAAAAATGCCTGGGAGATTTTAATTATTTTTGATACTTAATCTCCTATCAAAATTTGTTCTGTTGTCTTATCAACTCTTCCTGCAATGTTAAATCACGTGTGTGCAATAAAATTTGATGGATGAGAATATACGCTAGGGAGCCTGAGAAGTGGTACAATGAAGTACGTGTATTGCATTGTTAGTGTTGGCAAGCACTGTGCGCGAGCGTTCCCTTCATTTAGATTGTAAGCGTCACACTAAACTATTTAGTGACGTCGCTACACTATTCATTGCAGTCTTTTTATATCCCAAAATTCACTTATCCAATTGTTGTTACCATTGTCTAGGGATATGTTCGTACTTTTAATCATGTATTGATACACAGATTGTATTTTATTGCAAAATGTACACATGTTGACAAGAGTTATTCCTCCATTCTCTTTAGAGAGAAGAGTTATTTCTCCATTCTCCTTAGAGAGAAGAGATATTCCTTCTTTCACTTATAGTCTGACAAAACATAATCGTTCATTGTTTTACTGTTACTTATAATATAATTTAGCACTGGCTTCTCCGCAAGTGAAGTATGTCCAATGACTTGGTGACCTTTTGGAATGTTGAAGCAGTGGGGTCTGCTGTCTTACTGATCGGTCGGTGTGTGACGTAACTGGTGTAGGTAATTAGTCGGCGTTTCGGTAACGTAGAGTTCGGGTCGGTGTTCGCGGCACCTTTGAACAAAGTCGGGCGGGCCGCTCGCCGGCGGGCGGGCGGCGTTTAGATTAATGTCGCATAGTGTGTACCAACAAACTCTTCAGCGAGACTTCCTACCCTTCTTTCCATACCCCCTTTTTTAAATAGCCTGTGTACGTTAGAGTTGTGTAGCTTAGTTTAAGTCCTTGAGTTCTATGTATGGTCTCCCAAGTGCGCAGTCGCCGCCGGACGCCCCCCCTTTAGCTGTAAGTAGGTTTAACATTACGGTCGAGACCGATTCACCCATTCAAACGTTAACTATTCACAAACTATCATTAGCTCTAAGACATTCGACTTTACGTTATAAACGATTCAGTATTCGCGTAGTTCTTACGGGTGGTCCGATCAAAAATTACTAAACGATGTAGATGCATTTTTTTTAGTTTTAGTAAGCTTTTTTTTTAATTCGTGTTTTGGGAGCGTCCGACGTCGAACCGCCAATCTTTATAGAATAGCGGATAGCATACTGGCGTAGTACAAATGTATGTGTGTGTTGATGTTTAGCTGGTGGGCGTGGCGTCACGTGACTTACCCGCCGCGGCGTGGGCGGACGTATGCGAAGATGAAATGCCTTTGGTATGTATGCGGGGAAAAATCTCGTGGTACGTAAAGTGGCTCGGTACATAAACTGCGTTAACGATTAATATGTGTATCGAACAACCTTCATAATTACTCCGCTAGTCGATTCTGGTCGGTTTTCTACACAAATTAAATGTTATCGTGAAACATGTACTTAGTCATTTTGCATACGATTGTACTCGCATAGAGTATACTTAGAGGTTTTCGTTCCATATGGCCAAAGACATGCAAGGTCTCGCAATGCTGGTGATGGTTGTGCTGAGATGGACAGGTGCGTCGTTCTAAGGGTATATATTTGGATCTTTCGAGGTAACTACAGCTTTCTTGGATTAGAACAAATTGTCGAGCCATGTCGAATTCTGTCCACCGCCAGCGTCCAGTAATTGTTGTGAAGCGTTAGTTGTCTCATCAGAAGAATAAGTGATATATACGAAAAAATATGTTGAATCATTGGAATAGACAAAGGAAACAATTTGGACCACTGCATAAATTGTTTGATAGTTGTATCCACGCTAATTATTTTGTCCCTCTCCATCGTAATTATGTGTATCGAATAATTGATTTTAAATATTTTTTTATTCATTATAATTAATATTATGTATATCAAACGATAGGTGCTGTTGTATTTAATTTGTAATGTTGCTAACGCAATTGTGATAGGGGCACGTCTCTCTTGTAATCTGTCGGGCGGTATTGTGAAAAAAAAAATAACGAAGCCAAATCATGAAAAAGGGTATATTGAATTATTACTTTTAGGATAAATGGAGTTAAAATGAACTTTTATACGAATCAAATTTTACTACTGACGCTATATAATTTTTCTAAGTACAGATAGTTAAAATCATATCATGGCGATCGTATTCTAGTGCTCGTTAAACTAATATAGCTTCTTAAGATATTGACATGTTTGACGTTAGGGATTCTCTTCGGCTAGTGTCGTTTATACAATTAATATATGTACCATATTTTATTATATACCTAATACCTTCTTCATTAGGGATTGAATTCCAACGTCAGATTTTCAATTTGACTTTTACCAGAATAATCTAATATACTGACCCAATGTTGTAATTATCTTGTCTTATCTCAAAATACAATAAACGAAACACAATTTTTTAGGCACTTTAATAGTGATTTAGCAAGTATTTTTGCATTACATAAATATATAGATACATTATATATACACATATTCCCAATACCTATAGAGTTTCGAATGTAGACACCGATATTTTGCAGGTATCGCAGTTTTCAACAGGCCATTGTTGCCTGAGTTAACTTTGAATTATAAACAAACAAAATTCCAGCCCTAAAATAGTGGTTGGAATTTTTATTGTGAGACGGTTATGCGATAATATTTAGACATACCTTTTCAATGCTTATAAGCCTTGGCTTGAACTGTACGGCTTGTCATTCACTGTATTATTACATTACTATCTATCCACGAAGTGCTATCCACGAAGAAGCGCCCCTCTTTTCTTTCTTATAGCTTATAGAGTAAACCTTCCACTAATGTTTGAGTATTATCGATACACACTGATAGCCTATGAGTGCACACGCACACTACAATTAATAGACTCGGGTGAGTCTTCGTGTATGGCACTATCTATAATATTGAACAACTCTCACCTCGTCAATATCTTTTCAACCGGACACAGCCTAAAACTTGTAAGTAATGTGTACAATCCTGCAAAATAACGAAGTCTACATTTGGACAGGGTTTTAAAATTAATAGTATTCAATATATATATGAGGCATAATAGATATAGTCATACGGTCAGTCGACCTCAGAACAACAGCAATATAAATAGTGATTCTCATATTATCAGTAAGATTTGGCTTTACTGCTGAACTATTCTAAGCTATACTTACGCACACATTCACTGCACATTTTGACTTAATTATATAGCACTCTCAGCCTTATGCAGCTCTTGTTTAAGGTCTTGAATCGTTAAAAATTAATTGTAAATTACTTCGATACAAGTAGAAAATAAAAGAATTAATGACAGTATTTGATGATATTAAATATTACATATTTTTGATAAATAGCGCACGCACATCCCATTATATTTGTTGTTTGTAGTATACGAAGGAACTGTGGCAGTATTATTCGACAAAATGTAATATGTAACCACACTTACAGGAAGAACTTAGACCCGTGAGAAGTCTTTAGTAAGTCAGTACGTCCATGAGCTTTGTACATGTCAATAATGTATGGAGAATTGAGTCATTTGCGTCCCCTTTGGAGCGCTGTACACAATATTCTATACATTCTGACATAATCTTAATGTACTGACAGCATTGTGACAAGTGTGTAAGTATCGCTTATGAGTAATAGAGAGCTTTATTGTAACAAGTTTATCTTATTTGTAGTAAAACGTATATGATCTCTTTATTTTTAAAAGAATTTTGATGGACATTTTTACTTAATAGTTTTAGCGGTGTGTAGTGTTGAAATAGGAATGTATATGATCGCACATTACGTTTGTTATAACACACGCTGTATATCAAGTGGTCCCGCAAACATAATGTAACTCTGATAGCATCCAAGTTGCGTATCGATTGGTATCTATTGGGATTGGACGGCACTGCCGCGACCGCCCCGCCGCGCACAACCACTGCGTCTGGTCGTTCTCATTGTATTTCACTTAGGAACGCTTAAAATATTATTTGTACATATTTGTGTTATTAATTGTATGTGTTATGTAAATATGTGGCTTATGCGAGCACTGTGTTCTATATGATGTGTACATTGGCGAGGCCGTCTCGGCAATGCTGGGGCGTTCCAAATTGGGGAGTGATTCGAATTTACTACGAGAAGCCTTCATGTTATCTGTACGTTTAATTTGTAAATATGTAAGTTGGATAACAATTAACGCTATACAACGAGCGAGCCGTCGCGTATTGTCAGCCGGTTGGACTTCTGCGCACACTGTCTGCCACGAGCCGTAGCGAGCCGTTGTCTCGCCAGACATTCCACGGACCCGATCGAATTAGCTCAATGCAAAAGACTGTTCGGCACTTTACAAGTAATATCATGACCATGAAAATATTTTCTGTAACACCCTAACAACTATACGAAATATCTGTATGATGGTGTATTATGATAAGATCGCAATGTATAACTCACTAGTATGTAAGGACAAATGCTTTACGTCACTGTGATAGACAATACAAATATCCTGAGAGACACCATTGGCGTTTACTGAGTATCTGATGCAATCATGGAACGTTATGTACTCTCAGTGGCCGCACTGCGCCGCTTGATTCTGTCACGACCCTGGCGTGCACTCGTCGGCAAATATACTAATACAAGTTCGTAGAGACTCGTACTACAAGACTGCTCCCTACTACCACAGTCGAATTGCCTAGGTGAGTGGGTAGAGGGGAGGAATCTGTTTTAATTCAAATTGTCTACCAGTTGTGTGTTTAATACACAGAATCAAGCGGCGGTGTATGTTTAATATATGTGTAAAAAAGTACAAAGCGTATGTGCAGAAGTTCTGTCGCGGCTCGGTTGTGTTCGAGCGGTGTGTGTGTGCGTGTGCCCGCTGCGGCGTTGTGTGTGTCTCGCTGTTCTGTTTGTTGACACATTATGTATATTTGAATGAATCAAATTATAAGAGAATATGAATTTTACTACTTGACTTTTATTTATCCTGGCAATGTAAAAATTCATTTTAATTAATGAGTTTTTCTAGATTTTGATACAAGGCTTTCCAAATTAACTTATTTATCATAGGAATTAAATTTAATGTATGTTTGGCTTTGTAATAGCATCCAAATTTAATGAGTGTGGGACCTATTTCACCTGAAAATCATCACGAGTGCGTCGCGGAGTATTCAGAGTAGAGCGCCAGTTCTTTTCAGACATGTCTATATAGGATAAAGTGTCGCTTTCTGATTTCTGTCTGCTTGAGTCTTTTGAACTATGTAAGTTTTCATCAAAGAGCCGTGGTGGCCGAGTGATTCGAGCAGTTGCCTGCGACGCAAAGGTCGCAAGTTTGAATCCCGACTGTACCAATGAGTTTTTCTGAACTTAAGTACAGTGATTAGTCACACCACGAGCTTTACGGTGAAGGAAAACATCGAGAGGAAACCTGCATACGACTGAAAAGAAATTCAAAGGCGTATGTATAGTCGTGCTTGAGTAACGGCGATGGACTCGCCATCTGTCACGTTGGCACCTAATATACCTCTGGCGGAAAGTGGGTGTGTGGGTATTACCTATACACCTCTGCCTACCCCTTCGGGGACCCTTGTGGGAAGGCGTGAGGATATATGTATATAAGTTTTCATCAATAGATAGTGGTTCAAGTGGGAAGTTTGTATGTACTGTTTAATATTATACTACCCAAGGGAGTGGAGCAGAGAGAGCAGAGAGAGGACCATAAATATATGAATTCAAATGAAATCATGGAGTACAGCTAGAGACTTATCAAAACATTTTTTTTTATCAATTGATGTTGGAGCTTATCCATGGTATTGATTTTAAATACCTACATAATACTTAATGAATGAATGAAATGAATCTGTTACCCTTCTTGGTAACAGATTTTCAAGCTAAATTAAAGAAAAATATCAATCAAATTAATTTATTTACTATCTTATTACACTATATGTATACACTACTGTGAGAATAAACCTCTAAATATATTTGAACACGACATCCTTGAAACTGTCAACGGTTTGCAATTCTAGCGTGATGGGGCACTGGAGCCAATTGGACAGTAGTTCTTCAGTGTAGCCCAGTAAGAAGTACATCTTAGTTGGAGATATGGCACGCCTTATTATAGCAGCAACCCTGATGTGGTTGAACTGCCTTTTAATGATGACCTGGAACGGGAAATGTTGAATGTTGAAAATTTTACAGTGGGGTATATATATGTAGTATATTCATAGAAATTGTATGTTAAAGGGATCTATCTAAACTTTAAGGATAAGTTGTTCATTCTATAAATTGTCTTTGCAAATAAAATGTAAAGTCAGATTTTTAAGTAAATTTTTACAAGTAGTGTTATGATGAAATTCTTACAAGAAAACAGGCCACATGGCGATAATTCAGAAATTAATGCAAATGCAACAATTAAGTCTACAGTGCATATTTATGGAAAAATTTTATGGACTAAAACAAATTTCAAGGAAATAGATGAAAATGTCAGAGAAGAATTTCACTGAAATAGGAGAAATCATGTTGGAGAAACAACAACAGGATCACCGTCTTGCAAGCAGCCTAAATATATTGCCATGGTGTTAAAGTTAGAATGTTAGTGTTATATCACACAGATCAATGTGAGAAGGTGCAAAGTTCTTCTCCTTGTCAATCTTGAAGTTCTGCACAGATTTAACAACCTAGCTCCAGTTAACATTCATTGCCTTACCTCACTGCACACAAGTCCATGCCATGTGCCTGTCATGAATCTTCGAATAAACTCATCTTCTACAGCTGTTTCAGAACGGCGTAATCCACCTTTTAAACTTGCTGGAATGTAAAATAAAAAAGTTTTACCTATGCTAGAAACCTGTGGGAATGTGTGATAGGCATACTATTACATTACCAACTTCCTAAGGTAGGCAGACAGTGATCATACATATGTTTATGTCTTGATGGCAATGAGAAAGTATTTGTTATAAGGCTTCATGTGTTAGTACGTACAAGTATTCCACGAGTTCCAAGACTTTCGGTGAGCGATATAATGAGGAGGATTTGCCATCTCATAGGTCAGCGGGCGATCGCGTTTCTTTGTTATCCTGTATTTTCCTGACACAACTCTGCATAGTGAAGCTGAGGTGTGCAATTGGCTGGCCAGCACTGGAGCCCACTGATTTAGGTGGGACACACTGGTCTGAAACGGTGTAATGAGTATGAGGTCAACAATAACTATTGCATTGAAATGCAAGTTCTGATAGAGTTATTATACTAAATCTTCATTTTCACGCCTTCCCACAAGGGTCCCCGGAGGGATAGGCAAAGGTCCTCTTTCGCTGCATCCACATTCATCACACTTCATACATGTATATTGTATAGTCTTCAGTGTTTATATATTATTTTATCTAAATATATTTATATATCTAAATATGTATATACCTGTGCCAATTTCACGAGAGAAGAACTCATTGTATTTCTTTAATGTAGTTTTCTTTGTATATTTTTCATTTATTTAATAATTTGAGGTTATATTTTTGTTGCTCTGGTATTGAAATTTGAATGGACTTGACTGAACTGACAGTTCATATTTTAGTATTTTGACATCTGTCATGCACATTTGAAGAATCTGTTTCGTTTCACGCTTATCATACAACTGCGAGTCCAAGGAATGATTGTTGTATATACCGTCGTAAAGAAGTACACCTCATAAACTACCAAAGTTTAGTATGCCTCTCTGATTGTAGCAGTTATATTTACATTTGTCTGTATAAATGCTTCCAACGTTCACCGTAGAATTAAAACGCATTCGAGAGAAAAAACTGTGGAATCTGCCAAAGTTAAGCAAACAGTACGAGACTGTACAATAATGTACGAATGTAGCTAAAGGGATCTACCTAAATATGAAAGCAAAATTACTCAAGCATAATTACTATTATATAATGTAGGTAAGTAGGAACTTAAGATTCAAATTCATTAACAAACTCTACTAAAAAATCCATTAAACAAGTATTAAATTACCAAAAGAAAATTCAAACGCTTGAATAATTGATAATATGGTCATGTAAAAATCCCATTTGATTTTTATTATCGCAGTTGGCATAAAAACGGTAAATTATACAGTTACTATTCAAGTGCAGGAACGAACGAACTAAAATAGTTGAATTTTCAATACATTTAGATGTGAGCCTACAACTATGGGAATTCATAGTAACAAGTTATTATTGTTAATACTACCTTTTTTAGCATTGACCTTTTCTGTGGTAATACCTGCACAGGGTGAGTTATCAAATAAATGTAGGTAAGCTAGATGGAGACACAATTATTATTCTTTAACCACTCACACGCTTACGGTACCTACTATAGATAAAGCAGTCGAATGCGCACTTAAAATACCTCTCCGGCGTAAATTGGGTGTTATGCAAGGGAACTTGAATCCACGTGTGTTTATATAATTCTTATACTTATATTTAAAGTTTTTTTTCGTAATCAGTGGCGTAACTATAGGATGATAGGGGAACCAAAATCGCTACAGCCTTAAGAGGCCCCAGTTTGAGACCGTGAGCACAGAATTATTTATATTTTTCTTTTACCGATATTTAAAGTATTCGCATAAAATACAACCGACTCAAGTAACCCATAAAAAATAAACTTCAGATGCCATGTCCTTTTAAAGAAAGGGGATATTGAAGGGTCACCCTCCGATGAATTTACGCGGGCCTCGGGTAGTATAGTTACCCCACTGCTAATAATATTATGATTTGTATACTTACATGTATTATTTATTATTAATATCGGAGAAATGCCGTTGCGCCAAATAAAGTAGCTGAATGCTCGTTGATAAAACTACATATTAAGCTTTCGCATTGTGGTTATTAATGAGAATTCTATGGGTTGTTCCCTTTCTTCAAGAAGGAACTCATTCTCCGTCTTCTAGGAGATGAAGGCTGAGTCCCACTTACCGCCAGAGATATACTTTAGGTGCCAACGTGACAGATGGCGAGTTCATCGCCGTACCTCAAGCACGACAAATACATAAGCCATTGAATTTCTTCTTAAAGGTATGCAGGTTTCCTCTCGATGTTTTCCTTCACCGTAAAGTTTGTGGTGTGACTAATCACTGTACATGAGTTCAGAAAAAGTCATTAGTACAGTCGGGATTGGTACTCTCAATCTTGCTATTGCAGGCAACTACTCAAACCACTCGGCCAGCACGGCGCTTTTATTTTCATTGATCGTAAAAATTGTAAAATTGTATTAAATTAAGTAAATTGGTGGTGTTGTTACACATCTTCTATCTTCCTTTACTTGCGAATAAAATATACCAAAACATAGTTTACAAACTAATGCTGTATCTTAATGGTTAATGGTTCAAACAAATAGGTATCACATGATACCACAATCAATAAACAAAATTAAATTTTAGCGCAAGATGACAGTATTAACCAGCATAAGAAAGAGAAGATGATAGATGAAATTATGAAAAGAGTTAATCGCATAACACAAGAAGTAATATCCAAAACTAACGACAAATACGCTGCAATTCAAGAAATCGAACAGAAGATAAGAAAAGTGGCCAGTTCGTTTGGTCGGGATAGTGAGGCCCTTGTGAAAATCCTCATGCAAGGTGTTAGGGCAAACGCATTTCATGGAGCTTCAAATTCCTTTAGTAGTATATTACCTCCTTTGGATGGATTGAGTACAAATGTAAGTACTCATATCCCAACCGATGCCACTGATAACACTACTCCAAATCAGGATAACACTCAACACAAAACTAAAAAGCAATTGATTGATGATATTGAGGCCAAAATTCAGCTACTTGCGAAGGAATATTTCAGTAATACCAATACGTTAGAAGAGAATGATAAAGTTTTAGAAATAATAAAAAATAAGTTACTACTTTCGGCTAAGAATAAAGATATCTTGATAAAATAAACGCAAGTGGGTGGGATTCCTACGTTGATTTAATAATGAAAGGTATAAAGCTTGCAGCATACAGAATCAAAACGAATGATTCCAGGCGTATGAAAATAGGTTTTATTGATTCAAATTTCAAAACGAGTGAAGAGAACGATTTTCAAGTTAACATTTTGGACGACTACAGCAGTGTTGACGAGTACATTACTAGAATACAAAAATTTATTGATATTAATCAATCTTATTGTGAAATTGTTAACAAAGATTTGTGTGCTGAAATTAAATCTTTGAGTGTACTCAAATGTTCTCAAGATAATAGCGAAGTATCTATAGAAAAGCTATGTAACGGATTTGCTGATTGTCCAGATAGCACCGATGAATTGAATTGCAAAACAAAAGGTAGAGTTAAATCACAAATTTTATCATTAAAAAGGAGTAGGCAGAGGTATATAGGTAATACCCACACACCCACTCTCCGCCAAAGATATATTTTAGGTGCCAATGTGACAGATGGCGACTCCATCGCCGTTACTCAAGCACGACTATTCAAACACCTTTGAATTACTTCTCAGACGTACGCAGGATTCTTCTCGATGTTTTCCTTCACCGTAAAGCCCTAGGTGCGACTACTAATCACTGCACTTAAGTTCAGAAAACCCATTGGTACAGTCGGGATTCGACTTGCGATCTTTGTGTCGCAGGCAACTTCTCGAACCACTCGGCTTTACTAATGAATACCAATGTTTTATTTAATGCTTTAATCTCATTTCAGCCATTACGCGAGTACATAGTGCCAGGGTTATATTAAAAAAACTAGAAGTACCGACAATAAGTTCATGCTTCTCTGCCTTCACATCTCCTTCGTATCTTGTGATGAATGAACAAAATATATTACGGCAACTTTTGGATCGCCAAGTCACGTTCATAAAAAAGTACACCAAATCGACATTTTCTTCGTCTCCGTTCTATGACAATAACGCAAATATTGATAAGGACGCTTTCCGGGATACAATTAATGAAGTGGTTGTCGTCCTCCAAACTTTTTCTACAGCTTTGAATGGTTTTGTCTGTTTAAAAGAAGAGCTTAATATGAGACAGAAATCATCACCTCAGTTGTTCGTGGATGAGCTGGACGATGAAGTAAATCAAGTACCTACGTGGTCTCCGAGACTTTGCACGTGCAACGAACAGCTTTGTGCTGATGAAAAGTGCGATAACAATTGCAAGCGCGTGTGTTGGCAGAAATACACTTTGGGCCAATGGACGTGTCAAGCTGTGAACGGGTTGACTACAGTGCCCATCGACGTCGTATGTGATGGAAAACTGGATTGTTTCGATGAATCTGATGAGATTGATTGCTCTCAAGGTATTTATATTATTCTAGCTGTGCTCAGCGTTCTGCACGCCCAAAATTTGAGTTTATTGGCAGATATTTTCTGGAGTTTTAAAGCCACCTATGTGCTAGCTCATCAAGCTAACAATCTCTCTCTGTATCGAATTTCATCTACTTCCGTTCAGTTTTGCGTGAAAGAGGAACAAACATCTTCATAATGTTTCGTATTTATAATATCTGTAAGGTTTCTCTCAAATTCTGGTGTTCCCCAAAGGCCTACAAGTGTAGTTAAAGCCTTTAACTACACTTGTATGGAAATACATACCCAACATATAGACGTAGATACACTATTACTGTTTTTATTTATCTCGTCTCTGTGGTTGGGAAACGTCGCCGAACTCACCATGTGTCATGTTGTTACACATCTCCTTACCCCTTGGGCAAACCTTGTTGGTGTAATTGGATGGTGTAAATATACTTCTATATAAATATTGAAAGTTAGTTAAGTTTTTCTGAACTTAAGTACAGTGATTAGTCACACCACGAGCTTTACGGCGAAGGAAAACATCGAGAGAAAACCTACAGACGTCTGAGAAGCAATTCAAAGGCGTATGTATAGTGGTGCTTGAGTAAAGGCAATGGACTCGCCATCTGTCACGTTGGCACCTAATATACCTCTGGTGGAAAGTGGGTGTGTGGGTATTACCTATACACCTCTACCTACTCCTTCGGGGACCCTTGTGGGAAAGCGTGAGGATATATTATTATTATAGTCATGTAATGTTATGTTATGTTAGCGCCTAAATATTGAGTTACCTAATTTTAGGTGGGAGTCTACATAGATTTGATGCAATCAATATATATGGCGATATACTCAATCAAGTAATGGAACGGACTCATAAGTATTCAATCGAAGTGACTACAAGGAACTCGTTTTTAGCGCTGCATACAGCCGTGAAAAAACTGCAGCACATATGCGTTAAGAACAATCCCGACGTGAATCAAGTAAAGTTGATACGAGATCAATGCTTTTATAGTCTAAAGGCTGTATTTGAAGAGATACGAAGTCAGGCTACTATGGTCGAGGAGGTAGACGACGCGAATCTTTTTTTGTCATCAATAAACAAAATGCTTGTTAGGGCTTTGAAGTATACGCACACTGGGAACGATAGGATGATATCCCCAGATGGATGTTATTGTAGAGGGACGAAGTGTGCACTCCCAGTTTGTACTAGAAGGTGTGCTAGAGCGTGCTCCGTCGAGACTGTACTTACCAAGTACACTTGTGAAGGGAAAGACAACGTCTCCGTAGCAGTGGAATATATCTGTAATGGAAAAGATAATTGTCCCAGTGGAGACGACGAGCAGTGTCAGAAAACTGGTAAGTTAAACGATTGCTCTGAACGAAGGTTCCTTAAAATATTACGTTCGTGATGGCCGAGCAGCCGCCTGAAAAAAAAATTGTAAATTCAAACCCTCACTGTACTCATTAGTTCTTTTGACTGAAGTATATCGAAAACTACATACTTGGAAATAAACCGTGGTGGCCGAGTGGTTCGAGTAGTTACCTGCGACACAAAGATCGCAAGTTCGAATCTCGACTTTACCAATGAGTTTTTCTGGGCTTAAGTACAGTGATTAGTCACACCGCGAGCTTTACGGTGAAGGAAAACAACGAGAGAAAACCTACAGACGTCTGAGAAACAATTTTAAAGGCGTATGTGCTTGAGTAACGGCGACGGACTCGCTATCTGTCACGGTGGCACTTAAAATATATCTCTGGCGGAAAGTCGAAGTGGTTACTACCTATACACCTCTCTCTGCCCCTTCGGGGACCCTTGTGGGAAGGCGTGAGGTTATAAGTACATCGATTAATCTCACCACAAGCTTTACTGAGAAGGAAAGATCGAGAGGAAACCTGTGTATTTTAAGAAGAAACTCAAAGACGTATGTATTGTAGTCATAAAAACTCATTAGTACAGTCGGGATTAAATTTTCCGTTGTTTGCGACTGCTCGGCTCTTATGGTTATCAGATAAAGAAGCTATTGTTTCAGAGATATGTCGGGTCCACCATCTGGTGGTTCTGCGTCATAGCATCAAAAACGTCGACGCGAATCAAAAAGGAGTATTGGGTGAAATGATCAAAGCTTGGAAGACAAAGGTAGGTACTTTCAGTCCAATTCATATGTTAGTATGATAATAAAATAATCATAATCAGTATGTACACGCACATCCGTAGTCACACCACGAGCTTTACGGTAAAGGAAAACATCGAGATCAGGTTTCCAAACACATACGTCTGAGAAGAAATTCAAAGGCGTATGCATAGTCGTTCTTGTATAGTAACGGCGATGGACTTGCCATTTGTCACGTTGGCACCTAATATTCTGGCGGAAAGTGGGTGTGTGGGTAGTAACTATACACCTCTGCCCTCCCCTTCGGGGACACTTGTGGGAAGGCGTGAGGATATTATTATAATAGGCAATAATTGTTTATTTACTATTATTAATAGGCAATAGCGAGACTCAAAATTGCAGAGAACAACGGACGTCCGAGCCCCAGGGTCATGAGGGACATCATTCACGATCTACTTCGGGACCTATTGATGACGTATGCAAGCATAGACGACTACCGCCGAAGCATGGCGCTAAACCATGACGCCATACTCGACAAGTTCATTGACATATCCAGAACCGTAATGGCGGCTTTAAAGACCTGTGGAAAATAGATGATATTTAAAAGACGAGATTACGTATGAAATCCTGCATAGGCAATAATAATTGCTTACTGTTAAGCGAGGCGTGTGCATGCGCCTTCTCATTTTGACAAATTAATTAAAGAAAAAATACTTTATTTTAATTTAACTGGTATTTTAATAGGAGTATTTTTAATACGCTTTTATTAGCTTGAGACGTATGTATGTTAGTATGTTTGTATGTTAGCATGTTTGTATGTTAGTATGTAACGGAATCTTTGAACATGATTTGAGCCCCCTTCAAAACGTCGGATTAACTCGAAATTTGGCATACTTATTAAGGACCGATGACAATTCAATATTCTAAACATTTTGACCCGTTATCCTTACTAGGATAATCAGGATCAGAGATTTTTTATATTCATTTTTGCACTGCTTAGCAAAGGTGCTGATGCTGATTCGAAAGATAAACTTGATAATACGCTACGTAATAATCGTTAAAATAATCGCTAAAATAATCACAAAAAAATGAAAAATAAATAATAGTTTAAAAAAAAACAAAAAAATACGCTTTTATAAAAAAATCGAGTTGGATTTTCTATAAAAATTGTATTTTTAAGTTTTTTTAAACTATTATTTATTATCTGTGATAACTAGCTACGCTCCGATGACAGCGATATTATAACGGTAATAGCTGTCTACGTCAATGGAGACATATGTATGTAGATCACCTTTAAATAAATTTACTCATTCTTCTTTTGTACTGTCAATTATTTTATTCATAAAAACGTCACACGTGAAGATAAAAATTAAGTAAAAAAAAATATTGGGGCGCGTGAAATTTCTATAAACAGTCGACCACTCTTAATAAAAATTGTACTTACATTCTACTGAGGTCACGCTACGCCCAAAGTGCAAAGACTATTAATGAATACATTTAGGAAGAATCAGTAATATTAATACATATTACAAATACACCTATTGATAAGAATTCACATAAATATTGACATTGAAAAAAAGGAAATTTGCAATCTAATACCTACACTATCGGTAATATTGATTAAACACACAAGTTCTGGTAACCACAACCGCCGCAATGGACGATTCGTATCTCGGAGAGTATTCCCCTTGTGACATTGAAATATCGGCGATAGCGTATGCAGGCTATAAATATGCCAGTGTCTGGCCCTGGCTGGCATATAACACGTACCACTGCGCCTCATAAGTACTTCTTCTCTCCACGAGGACACCAGCGTCATGGACATTAATAGCGATGGTAAACTTCACTGTATACTATAGCATCTAAGCCAGTGACTCTCAAACACCGTGTCGTTTTATTTACCAATCTTCACGTCTTCCCACAAGGGGCCCGAAGGGGTAGGCAGGGGTGTGTAGCTAGTACTCAGACAAACACTCTCCGCCAGAGATATATTTTAGGTGCTAACGTTCGAGCTGGACTTACGTATTCAGGTTTCCTCTCGATGTTTCCTTCACCGTGAAGCTCGTGGTGTAACTAATCACTGAAATTAAGTTCAGAAAAATTCATTGGTACAATGGGGATTGGAGCTTACAACCGTTGTATTTGCAACCATTTATAAAATGTGGCCGAATCACTCGGCCACAACACTCCGGCAATAAATATGATATTACTAGCAGTGGTAATTGCGTCCCAGTATTGCATGCACGCTTGTATCGCTGTTTAGTAGGTATATTAGTGTGTAAAAAACGTTGAGAGTCATTGTACTAATATATATTAATACTAGCTGTTCCGCCCAGCTTCGGTGATAAAGTTAAACTTGAAACACGATCGCAGCGCCACCTATTGTGTCCAATTATGATGTAAGCTATCCTATCTTTCAAGTTGGATCAAACTGCACACGGTGTGCAAATTTGATTGAAATCGGTTAAGCAGTTTAGGAGTCCATCGCGGACAAAGAACGTGACACGTGATTTATATATGTTAAGGTATTTCCAGTTATGCCCCATATGTATGAAAATTTCATTGTTGATTTATAAGGAAAATATTTATTTTATTTATCTGTTACATATCAACTTCCATCTACCATAACAGGATCCATACCCTAATGCGATAGTGCAGAAAACAAACAAATGTCGTATCCTATTTACATAAATAATTAATAAATTTCCTATCGTTTATTGTAGCAAATAATGGCCAGTGCTATTCTGCTAAATTCACTCAGAGAACATGTGAACAAATCTGACTCTGTATGTAGGTTGAGTGTGAAAAAAATAAAAAAAACCTTAAGTTACTCCTTATAGAAGGAGCTGTCCGAGTCTCGTCAAAATTGGTCCAGCCGTTTCTGAGACTAGCGCGAACAAACAGACAGACAGAAAAATATATAAATCGTGTTTTTGTAATTATTCCTTCATATGCCTTTAAAAAAACACATATATAGAGGTATTAAAAGCAGACACGTCAATTTTATTTTTAGTAAAGACTAGCTGTGCCCGCGACATCGGCCGCGTGGAAAATAACTGAAAAAAATACTGTTCAGTTTCTAAAATAAAAGTAGCCTATGGTACCATGTGTTTGCCCTGTTCACATCAGCTATCTGTCACTGAAAGTCCCGTCAAAATCGCTCCAGCCGTTTCAGAGATTAACCTGAACAAACAGACAGACAAAAATTTAAAAAATATATATTTTGGTGTGTGTGTGTCACCTATCACAAACAGCCACGTAATTTTTATTTTTAGTAAAGATTATTGTGAATGTCATGTCTGACTGTACATGTCACTGAACTTTAGTACAATTGGCGATTAAATAAATAATTGTGTGTTTTGTGGGCTTCACGGTCACATTTTAGAATTGGACGCGGTAGGTGGCGCTGCGATCGCCTTCCAGGTATTTTTTATCTTAGTATAAAAGTTAGGCTAATGTGTCTGTGTGTGTGTCTACGGTCTACACCATACCTCATGTTAAGGATTTTCTGAAAAGTTTTCTCCAGAACCGTATTTTTCTTTCTAGCATTAAAAGTCGGGATTTTAAAGATGTATGTCTGACAAATGTTCATTTGCATTCAAATTTGTAAAGTAAAAAGTTAGCTTTGTTTTTTTCCTATCATTGAAACTTGCGTCGAAGGGGGAATATTCGTCAAACATTTGCTTATATATAGTGCCATCCACGAAGACCCGCCCCACTATTCTTCCTCATAGTTAGGGAATGGTATTATTATCGGTACACACTGATTACCTATGAGTGCACACGCACACTACAATTCATATACTCGGGTCATACTCCCCACATCCCGCGATCACCTTGACTAGAAAATAGTGGGGAGCGTCTTCGTGGATGACACTATCCATACATTATGTTACAGCAAAACCCATTTACCGTTGGATGCGAGTGGATTTAGAGAAAGACGAGTTCCCGAGGAACGTGATGCGTGTGGGCAGAGAAGTAGACGGAGGCGATATTTTCTTGGGGAGAGGTTACTACAGCAACGACCTGCTGCCTGCGAAGGTGGTGCCAGCTAGGAGAGAGGCGTACGTCTCTTACGGAAATAACGAAATTAAGATCACCAAATGCGAGGTAAATATTCCCATTACATACTTATATTTTAAGAACGCAAAAACCTTGGCGGCCGATTGGTTGGAGCGGTCGCCTGCAACAAAAAGATTGCAAGTTCGAATTCCGACTGCACCAATGATTTTATTGGATTTAAATACATGATTAGTCACTCCACGAGCTCTACTGGGAAGAAAATCAAGCAGCTGCATACGTGAGATACATGAGAAGAAATTCAAAGGCGTATGTATAGTCGTGCTTCCTCCATCCATCCAGCCATCTGTGACGTTGGCATCTAAAATATATCTCTGGCGTAAAGTGGGTGTGTGGGTACTAACTAGAAATACGCCTCTGCCTACCCCTTCGTGGACCGTTATGAGAAGGCGCGAGGGTATTATTTATTATTATTATAATTTGCATTAAAAGAACTTATACAAAATTAAAAAGATTGACGGGAACTATTGGGAATGCTTAAGGCATTACCTTAAGCATTGTGAATTGATGAATGTTTGATCAAATAGTAATGACTGAATTAAAATGATTTGCTACTTTCTCAGGTTTTGCTCACTAAAGTAGACTTCGATTGGAAATATGCTACAAATGGCAACGTGCCTGCCAATGCCTTCAAAGCTGGTGTTACTGCAGACGGCGAGGTCCTTTACGTTGGACGGGTGGAGCACAACAACTGCGTCGTCCCTGGCAAGGTGAGCCCACTCGTTATCTATTCAAATCATTCACAATTCAATTATAAATTTTGAATGATTGCGATAGCGAGCTAATATTCTATCTATATACCAAATCTATTTCCGTCCAATAGAAAGAGGAACAGCCGCCCTCGCAGCATTTCGCATGTATGTATGTAATACTAGCTTATGCCCGCATGGAGTTCGAAAAAGTAGCTTTGGAAATGTTCCTGTTAGAATCGGTACAGCGGCTATGCCGTGAAAATATACTTCATAAGATATCAGTAGAGTTAGGCAGTGAGAGTAAAGTCTCAATTCTCTCTAGACTCGACATCGAGTACCAACTAAATGTATGACCTAATTATACAGAGGTAGCCGAGTGATTCTAATAGTCACAACGTCAGGATTGATGAACAAGTGACCGAGTGTGCTATATCGGTAAATGGGCAAATTCTAGAGCAAGTGAATGAATTTGTATATCTTGGAAGCATGTTCACACGAGATGGAAAGTATGAAAAGATATTGAAAGAAGGATAACTGCCGGAAATAAGGTGAATGGAGCCATGTCGGCGTTGATGGGCAGTAAAAGTCTGAGCAAGAATGCTCGAGTTGCTGTCCACAACGCGATATTGGTACCTACCTTATTGTATGGCAGCGAATCCTGGGTCTGTCAGAGGAAGTATGAAAATAGCTTGAATGCAGTCGAGATGCGATCTCTTCGAAAAATGTGCGGCGTCACGATATTAGATCGAATCCGCAATGAAGAGATTCGCAAATCAACTGGCGTGAATGAGGGCGTGATTGTAAAGATGAAGAAAGGCATGTTACGTTGGTTTGGACACATAGAAAGAGTGAAGAAAGATTGACGAAACAGATATACAAAGCAAAAGTGTGTGCAAGAAGAGGCAGAGGAAGGCCACGTTCCAACTACCTGGATACTTATGAAGAGACTGATGAATGTGGACGAAGCGAAAGAGGTATGTAAGTCTAGAGAGAACTGGCGCTCTATACTCTCTGCCTACCCCGTTAGGGACTCGACGTGATGATATGTATGTATGTATGTCAGGATTGCACGTTTAAGCCCGATGTTATGTACCAATGATTGACTGACTCGATTTCCCTTCGATTCCCTCATCATATCCTGACTTGGTGCTAATGGGACCACCTCAGGATCATAATCCTAAAAAAAATAGAATCGGTGTACAAATGTGGAAGAAATCGGTGCAAATACAAAAAACATATAACCTCCTTTTTTAAAGTCGGGTAAATAGGGGTAACAAGAGTAGTAAGTCATCATCATCATCATCATATCATCACGCAAAGTCCCTAACGACCCGAGAGAGAGACCCGAGAAGACTGGGGCTAGAGCGCTAGTCTTCTCTAGACTTACATACCTCTTTCGCTTCGTCCACATTAATCTCTTCATACATGTAAGTAGTAAGTCAGAGTGTTAATATGAGGCATGTTCCAGATCCAGCCAAGCCTCGAGTGTTGCTATTTCTCCTACGACGGAAAAGAGTTCAGGTCTCAAAAGTACGAGTGTTTGATTGAGAATTGTCACTTCCCGTCCAGTGGTACGTGTACACCTTCATACATAAGCGATTCCACACCCACGTTACATTGATATAGGTTGAGTACCGCTGCTCTCTCTTGGCTAGTACAATATCAACCTATGGTTTGTTCAAACTATGGTATGTTTGTATGGTAATATATACGTTTCTCTTGAATCACTGTATCTATTGGTGAAAAACTCATAAAAATCCGTTCAGTAGTTTTGGAATTTTAAAATTAGTAATGATTAAAAAATATAAGTGCTGTAATGGCCGAGTGGTTCGAGGCCTGCAACACCATTCAAACACAGTTCGAATCCCGACTGTAGCAATGGCTTCATAAAGGCTTGCTTATAGTATGGTATAGGCGGGC
>JACCPG010007555.1:0-21728 GCA_016069955.1 Drepana arcuata
GACTATTAATTTAAGGTAACATTACCTGACGAGCTCCGTGAAGGACGAACAGTAGGCTTGTGTGCCAAGCTCCATCCGGCTTTGGGCGAGCACTTGTCCAATATATCACACTTCAATCCAAATATGCCGCTTTTAATGACGCCTAGCAAATAAAATTAGCATTTTCAACAATTTGGATCCACGAATTGTTGCAATAAATACTCCATTTTTGAATTGATCGAAGTATATAAAGACACGATAGGCGTTTGCTTTTGTCATTCCATTGTTCTCGTTTCGAAGGCAAAAGAACAAAATGAAAGGGTTAGCGGTAAGTGAAAATTAATCAATATAGTGTTTTCTATTTTCATTACTAAGAGAAAATAATTAAAATTTAAAATTTGTCGTAGCTTTCAGTTGTGGCTTTAGTTACCATCAGCTTCAGTATAGCTGAAGACGATGGTCGCTACCGCCCATCAGTACACGGCGGTAACGATGGGAGATACGTAGTCCCAAGCGATTACTTTAAATACAACAACAGATACTATAACAGCCTTGTTGATAATAAAGGCAAATATAGTTCTATCTACAACACGTATCAACCTTACTACCAGGCATTAGATAGGCATGTTTTGCCTCCATTCGTCAATTTCGACAACAGGTATATAGAGCACATGGAACGATTTACTATTTAATGTAACAGCAAATAATATTTTTAAAACCAAAGACACATATAATCAAGTTTCAATTAACAAGAATTAACTACAAAGAAAAACAAAAAAGATTGGCAGTAACACAGAATCAGCATTGCTATTAAGTTAATTTAAGTCAGTAACTTATTTTATTAATTATACTAATTAATAACTTAATAAATATATTCACTAATATAAGTTCATTATTTTTATTTTATTTAAAATAATATTATTATTTTTAATAAATTTAAAATAAATAATATAAAATAAAACAATTAATAAAATTAAAAAACGTGAGTTGGCGCTTTACCCTCTTTGCCGTATTCTGCAAATTCATTAGTAAGATTATTATTATAATATATTTTATGTCATCAATGCTATTTAGAGGAAATAAACTAAAATCACTACCCGAAAGCAAAATAATTTTTTTTTGCTGCCTGAATGTCAACGAACTTATCATCGGAGTTCGACAGACCGCGCCCAAAAAAACGAGGGAAATATTTAGGAGCTTAGTCATCACAAAAACACGTCTGCAACTGACTTTGTATGTTCTTTTTTCCAGATTTGACCAAAATCCTTTTGCCTCTTCCGTGGCTGCTGTTACATACCGCCCCACTATTGTGCCCGCAGTGTCAACTCTGCGCCCAATCGTGTACTCTTCAACTCCGTCACCCTTGCCTACCTCAGTGCCAGTCTATGCAAGGGCCCAGTACATCGCTGACAAATCTGCCAACATTGTGCAACAAGAGAGTGATTCCGACGGGAACAATTACCGCTTCGCTTATCAAACTGATAATGGCATCGCTGCTAGTGAAGCCGGGAGCGTAGACACCTCGTCCAACGGTGGAGGTACTAGAGTTCGAGGCTTCTATGAGTACATCGGAGACGATGGCCTGAAGTACAGGGTTGATTATACTGCTGATGAAAACGGTTTTAGGCCAACTGGAGCGCACTTACCCCAGTAATTACGCCTTTAAGAGAATTGAACTAAATAAATTAAGCTTGGTCGAATTATGAAACGAATAAATTTTAAATAATAATTCAACTTATTGTATTTTTAATTCTCTAAAGCATTAACATTATCTCAATATTTATTTATGAAACACCTCATGCTTTTGGTATTTTGAACTTTACATCCTTGCCGGTTAATTTATGGTGACATCGTGGGCGGAGATATTTTTAGTGTTCCAATACTAAAAGGTATCTTGATGAACATTTCGGTTTCGCTACGGTGTGTCCGTCACACCAGATTGTCTCAAGAATAACTACATTTTAAAATTTGATACAGATACAGTTTTTGCAAACATGGTTTTAGGAGATTTTTCTGAATTTTTTAATAAGATTCTTCGTTTTTATTTTAAATGCTTAAATATATGGTAGGAAACTTAACGCCTTCCCACAACGGTCCCCGCAGGGGTAGGCAGAGTGATATAGGTAGTACTCACATACCCACTTTCTGCCAGAGATATATTTTAGGTGCTAAAGAGACAGTCGTGCTCAAGTTGCTTCTCAGACATTTACTGATTTCCTCTCGATGTTTTTTTTCCTTCATCGTAAAGCTCGTGGTTTAACTAATCCCTGTAAGTGGCCAAGTTCAGAAAAACTCATTGGTACAGTCGGGATTCGAATTTGCAATCTTTGTGTCGCATGCAACTACTCGAACCAATCGGCCACCACGGCTCTCTCTCGATCATTTAGTGATGTAGATAAAACATAATGTAAATTCATTAATAGTGCATTTTCGTGAGATATGGTATGGAATTTATTAAGAGTTATATTTGTCGGAGTGACGGTATCGACGGTCGAGAGAGAGCCGTGGTTGGCAAGTGGTTCGAGTAGTTGCCTGTTGTAAATCCCGACTGTACCAATGAGTTTTTCTGAACTTAGACACTTACAGGGACCACTTTAAGGTGAAGGAAAACATCGAGAGGGAGCCTACATACGTTTGAGAAGCAATTCACAGACGTATGTATAGTCGTGCTTAGGTAATGGCGATGGACTCGCCATCTGTCAGGTGGGCACATAAAATAGGTTCTGGCGGAAAATGGGTGTGTGGGTATTACCTCTGTCTACCCCTTAGGGGACGCTTATGGGAAGGCGTGAGGATATTATTATTGTATTATTTATTTGATATGATATTCTAATGTTAAAGAAAAACTTTTTTTTATAACATTAGAATCGGAAAGTCTTGATGCAGTAAAACGCAGAGATTTATTAAAAAAAAAACGTTTTATTCTATATTTCTTTTCAGTACCACTTTTGATTACACAACAGTACAATTTTGATTCCAAATAAGTAGGTCATTATACCTGAAATTGATATGTTACATTTAAGAAAAGGAATTATGTACAGATATTTTCTATGTTAAATTAATATCGCATCATCTCTATTCGTTATTAATAAACAAAATCCAACGTATTATGACCACACCAATGTCAAATTACGCAAAGTGAGACGTTAGATTAGTATAAAAGAAAAAAAATATTCATCAACCATCAACAGTTACCAAACACATCTCAAACATATCTTGTCCAGTAAAATGAAGTATACTGTAAGTTATATAGCAATGCAAATTAAGAAACAAATTGTGTCGTGTAATATTGATATAAATATTTGTTTTAGCTTGGTTTCGCCTCGGTGTTGGCTGTAGCTACAGCTCAATATGATCTGTTTGGGCGGACCTATCAGCCTCAGGTGTCATCAACTCCACGGCCCTACCAACCCTACGTAGTGACAACTCCACGGCCCTACCAGCCTTTGGTAGTGTCCTCTCCACGGCCCGGTGTCCCCATTATCAACCGCGCCAGCAACGATCAAAACGCCAACATACTCCGCTACGAAAATGATATCAACCCTGACGGCAGTTACAGCTATGCGTAAGATACATACACATACATCCACTATCCCGCTAATTATCTACAATTAAATTGTGCCGGTATTTTAAGCTAAGGTGTAAACATTTTTTAACGACCGTATCAAAATCGATTTCGCCCCAGGCAGATTTACATATGATCATACTTTAACAACTTTTTTATAGATATAGATAGATGGGAAATAAACATACGGTATGACTTCCGATGGAAGGTGGTTACTGTCACCTGGAAATACTATTGTGTTTACGATTACCACTCAGCAGTTTAAAAAAAGAACTGCCAGACAATTTTTGTATAGTTCTGGAAACTTTACTATGCAGGAAAACAACACCGAAGCTGAAAGCCGAAAAAGGCTGTGATCTGTGGTACGGTTGAGAAAAACTACTCCAGTCCGGCAAAATCCATTCAAATTTTTTTTAGACCAACTTGAGGTCCTTCGACTAAATACGTGAAAACGTAGACTTAATTTGGAACAAAGTGTTAATTATTATTATTCTGACAGGTGTACCAGACAATGCGAACGTTTTTGTTCACAGTTTTGAAACTGACAACGGAATTGCCGCGCAGGCGCAAGGCGTACCACGGGACTTCGGTGGCAATCCTCCCGTGATCCCAGTTGTATCTCAAGGTTCCTTTTCGTGGATATCACCCGAGGGCCAGACAATTGCCATCACCTATACCGCTGATGAGAACGGTTACCAGCCTCAGGTAAATTAAACCTATTACATGAAAATTATACCTATAATAAATCATTGTTCTAAAGAGATTTAAATAGTTACTTGTAACACAAAAATGCAATCACGAACCTCGTTGAGTGAGTTGTTTTTGAACTTAAGTAGGAACTTATAATTACTAATTACAACAAGAGTTTTACAGTGGAGGAAACTATCGGGTAGAAGCTTGCATACTTTAGATAGCTTATATGAAAAAAAAAACAAAAACGTAATGTATGTGTCGTTTTGAGAAGACGATGGAATCGCCAATCATTGGCACCAAAATGTTATGAGTACCCAGCGTAAAGATTCTTCGCCTATCCCTTCGGGGAACCTTATAATATTATAATGTCTATGTTTGTTACAGGGTGACTCTATCCCCACTCCACCCCCAATTCCAGCGGCTATCCAGCGCTCGCTTGAGTTCCTTGCAAGAAATGCTCCAGCGCAAAAGTAAAAAGTGCAAAAAGCAAAATTACTTAACACAACTTTATTTATATTGAAGCTAAAGCAGTTATATTTTTTGTATTTATTTCAAATGATTATTTGTATATTTAATAAGTAATATATGTAAAAAACTTATAAGAATTTGCTAAAAAGATCAATAACGCTGGAGTGAAAGATGTTCTTAATTAAACTCTTTCAAACTAAATATGTGTATTTTTAATTCATAATTTTTATTTAACCAAATATACTCTATAAAACCGACAGCCGTGGTGGCCGTAAAGTTTGAGTATTCCAGTTCAGTTATTTTCCCGACTGTACCAATAACGTTATCTGAAGTACAGCAACGAATCAAACTAAAAGAGTTTCGGAGAAGGAAATTCAAGTGGAATCCTGCTTACATTATAACTAGTAGGTAGAACATGAAAAATGGCGATGGACTCGCCACCTGTCTCGTTGGCATCTAAATGTCTAGGGGTAGATTTTTCTTCTGCATTATATCATACATGCATGCATCTATAGGTATATATATGTGTACGCGCCATGCACCTCGAGATTTATGGTTAAGAAAAACATCGTGAAGAAAACCTGCCTGACGTATGATAGACAAGAAATTCAATGACGAATTCAGTCGCGCTTGAGAAACGTTGGTTTCACGGTGGCAATTAAATATAAGCGAGAAGTAGGTGTCTCCGTTCACCCCTTCGCAGATCCTTGTGGGAAGTCGTGAAGATATTATTATATAATAAACTTGCTTTTGTTAGCACTTTGTCATCACGGAAGTCGGAAAACAATACAAATTTCACAGTATGCTAATATAGCGTAATACTTAACCTGTTTGTGACCCTTTGGGTGGGCACAGGCATCATAGAATAATAGCATTTCAGTACATATATGCTCCTTATCACTAAGGTGAAGTTATCATGAATGACGTCGAGATTTTCGGATCTCATCTGGATTTTTTATGTCAGAAATAAAATGAAATATTACGCCAGTGAATCCTCGGGGCACAGCTAGTAGTATGAACGGAAAATGGTTGTAGAGAAAAGAAAAACTCTCATTAGAGCATTAAACGTCTGCTCAAGGTTATTCCCAATGATTTAAATATTAATTATTTAAATTCCAAACTTAATCTCAATATTGAGGCAGTCATCACAATAAATTATACCACAAAAATAATAAAAATTAAATTAAGCCGGTGATTGGATTGCTAAAATGTGTGCAAAAAATCGGCGTTACTGAATAAATACTTTATATATAACATATCCTCACGCCTTCCCACAAGGGTCCCCGAAGGGGTAGGCAGAGGTGTATAGGTAATACCCACACACCCACTTTCCGCCAGAGGTATATTAGGTGCCAACGTGACAGATGGCGAGTCCATCGCCGTTACTCAAGCACGACTATACATACGCCTTTGAATTTCTTCTCAGACGTATGCAGGTTTCCTCTCGATGTTTTCACCGTAAAGCTTCACCGTAAAGCTCGTGGTGTGACTAATCACTGTACTTAAGTTCAGAAAAACTCATTGGTACAGTCGGGATTCGAACTTGCGACCTTTGCGTCGCAGGCAACTGCTCGAACCACTCGGCCACCACGGCTCTTTATATATATATAGCTAAAATACATGCCTAAGGTATGTATTAATTAATAACAATGAAAATTTACTTAATTGTATTATCATTATCGGGGTGGCAAAGAGTACTAAATTTATAAGACATCAGCTAACGGTCATAGAGTCATAAACCAGACATAGAATATACTGACAGTTGATGTGTACTTGTAAATATTCCTCTGAGATAAACAACAAAAAAATATCTAATTTAAAAATTATTGATAGAGTGAATAAACTTACGAACAAAAGCACTGTAGGCAGATGGTGGGACATTGTTTCCTCTAGCATGCCAGACGGCCAGAAAATCGATCTTTTGATCATGAAATGTTTCATTAACAAACGTAAAATCTTTATAATCACACCGAGTCCCTCACGTAGATATAAAGATCTAATTCAATTCGTTCAGTAATTTTTAAAGCAAGATTCAAAAGGGGGCGGTGGCTGGTAGGCAGCGGTGTTTCCACACCATTTTTATATCTTATGTGGCATCGAAGAAGATTCTCTGGAAACGAACGCAGTTTTCCTTTCGACATTTTCCTTCACTGAACGCTCGCTAATCACATCAGATTTAATCACCGTACTTGAGTTTGGAACAAAATTCATTGGCACAGTTTGAAATTATAATTAACAATGTTTGCGTTGGAGGCAACTAAATAATCTAACTACTCTGCCACCACGGCTTAATTTACTGTATTAATGTATTATTAATGAAAGTGTGAATCCTGGGTATGTCAAAGGTAGCATAAATGCAGTCGAGATGCGATCTCTTCGAAAAATGTGCGGAGATCGAATCCGCAATGAAGTGACTCGCAAAACAACAGGCGGACGAGGGTGTGATTGTAAAGATGAAGAAAGGCATGTTACGTTGTTTAACTTGATCAAATCGATCGGATCGGATCGGGAACGTCAAGAATACTCGAAGCCGACGAGCATGTTTGAAGAGACTGATGAATGTGGACGAAGCGAAAGATGTATGTGAGTCTAGTGAGAACTGGCGCTCTAAACTCTCTGCCTACCCCGTTAGGGACTCGGCCTGATGATATGTATGTATTAATGAAAACATATAACCACAATTAGTTTATGATTGCATTCTAGAATTATTAAATTGCTTGAAATACATCCTCTATCAAACCCGTACTATGCGAAATGTATGGCCTACAAAAATCTAGATACCATTTACTCTTCGAATTACATTTATTCCCATAGCATTGATTATAAATACTAGTGCCAACTGTACCCGGATTTGTCACTAGATGTATATGACTAGGGCCATACATGTATATGTTGTTCAAAATGCACTTGAACATTACGAAACTTTAAGTATGGATGTAAGCTTTATGCAAGTCGTCAAATTTATTTAATTATGTAGGAATGTTGTACAATCAATGAATAAAACTGAGAAAAATATAAGTTTGAAATAAAGTTTGCAATAACTTGTTGAATCGGTTTCCAGGCCCAAATACAGTATTGTATTTATATTTATTTGTAAATGTAAGGGTTATTGTAATTTTTATATTTTTTTTATGTATTTTATGTGTACATAAATAATATTTTCAAGCTATCCCACAAGAGTCCCTGAAGGAGTAGATATAGGAGAGTTAAGAAAAACTCTAGTTTCCTAATATTGTTTTCAATTAAGAGTAAGGTACTAACATTTTCTGGGATTTATTTGGTTGATACTGACATTAAAAACAAACAGGATAATGCTCATTATATAACAATCAAGGTTTGATTTTTTTTGTGAATAATGTCGACGGCAGCAGAATATAGAGGCAAAGATAAGATCGAGCTTAAAGTTAACGTACCTACAAAAAGTGACAGCATACGTACCGTTGAAATGAGATTTATTTTACGACTCATTTGATGTTTATACTAACATAAGCGCATCCAAGTTATGAGAGTCGACTGCGAGATATTAAATATGATCATAAATTTCAGGAAAACGTGACAGATTTTAGTACCGACAAGGAGCATGCCGACGATTGGAGTCAACTTACAAAGCATAAAAAATTTCGTTTTCTCTCAATCTATATGGATACCTTATGCTTAATGCTTAAGCAACGTCTACATAACATATTTATTATATCAAGTTTGTAATGTCACAAATATACCGGGTAATCCGACGCGCGTTGCCGACATTTTGCTGAGGTGTTAATTGTGCTGTGCAGTAAAAGGGACGAAAAGTCTTCTTCTTCTTCTTCTTATAGTGCCTCTCCAACTAGTGAAGGTTGGCAGTCAGCTCCGTATATTTCTATCTGTCTTTGGCGAGGTTAAAAAGCTCCGCTGCACGGGTAACTCCGGTTCATTACCGGATTTTTCGCAGCCATGATTTCTTCCTGCGCCCGACAGCTCGTCTTCCAGCCACTTTGCCCATGATTATCAATTACAGAAGTTCGTATCTTGAGTGCCTAAGCATATGACCAAGATAGGCAACCTTTCTTCTTTTGATGGTCTGCATTAATTCTCTTGTCCTCCCAACTTGACGCAGAACTTCAACATTGGTCACTCGGTCCGTCTAGCTTATGGCCAACATGCGTCTATATGCCTTCTATACGTTTTCGGAGTTGCTCTTTAAGGGTCCAGGCTTCACATCCGTATAGAATTATGGGCCATATATAGCATAGCAGGAGACGAGTGCGCAAAGATATTTTGAGGCTGCGACTGGAAAGTACCTTTTTCATGTTATTAAAGGCACTACGGGCGATTTCAATACTAGTTTTTATTTCGAGGTCACTGTCCCAGTTTTCATCCACCCATGTGCCCAAGTATTTATATTTACGCACCCGTTCCAGTACCGCGCCAATCCGCGGTCACAGCCTTGGGGCGGTGGTTCCGGAAATGGAGAATTGAAGTGAACCCCACCAAAAGCGCAGCCATCCTATTCTGGAAAGGCCTCGAACGCCCACGGGTAGCCTCCATCGCCCTCTTCGGCAAACCCATTCCTTGGGAAGAAAAAGCCAAATACCTGGGTGTGATCCTCGATCAACGCCTTTCTTTCCGTCACCACGTAAGGGCGGTACGCGCGCGAGCCGCTTTCGCGATCGGTAGACTTCACAGCATGTTGAATGCACGGAGAAAACTCTCATTGAAATCCAAGGTGAGGATTTACACGACGTGCATTCGACCAATCATGACATATGAGGGTGTAGTGTTTGCACCCACTAGCAAGTCAACCCTTGCTCCATTGCCGGTTTCTCCGGAGAGCCACAGGTGCCCCGTGGTACATGCGTAATAGTCAACTCCACGTTGACCTCAAAGTCCCTACTATAAAACAGTTTTTGATAAAACTGTCCAAACGTCATTTCGATTCTGCTGTAAATCACCCCAACCCCCTCGTCGTATCGGCTGCCCGATACACTCCTTCCCTTATCTCGAAGATAAGGCGTCCAAGACATGCCGTCATCGAATCGGATCGGATCGAAGCAATCCTCCAGGACGCGCAACAAAAACATACCAACACTACACACAACTGACCACTGTTCCGTCCTCGCCGGCGAGGCTCGACGCGAATAAGCCGTAATGTTCCCTCCCGACCCCCGCCGCAAACGCCGCCGGCCCGCGCCGAGCCAGATGCGCAAATCCCGCCCACAAATAATATTTAAATAAAATTACCAGTCCAGCCCAGCTCTCTTGCTCGCGATCCAGCAACGCCCTAAGCCGAGGTTCGTACCCCACAGGGGGTGCCCTTAGCTGCGTTGCTTAGAAATAAAGTGCCTGGCTGGAGGCCTAAGTCTCGCCATTGACCGGTTAAGTAGCAAAAGTTCCCGGAACTCACGCTACGAGAGACAATAAAAAAAAAAAAAGGGCCTTTGTGGGAAGGTGTGAGGATATAGAGCTGTGTAGGTATTACACACACTCACTTGGATGTCCTATTTATTTATGTATGTATCTATCTATTTAAGTAAATATTTCAATGTCTAGTTACCATAACACATTTCTACTAGGTCAATTTGTGTGGAATTGTCCCAAGGTTATTTATTTATTTATGTATTTACTAACCGCCAGAGATATTTTTAGGTGCCAACGTGACAGATGGCGAGTCCATCGCCGTTGCTCAAGCATACGTCTTCAAATGTCTTCTCTAACGAATGCAGGTTGCCTCTCGATATTTTTCTTCACCTGTTCAATTCAAATTCAATCTGTTGGTATGACTGGTTAATCATACCAACAGATTTACGGTAGTTAAGTATTGCGGTTGCAATACTTAAGACTGTAGGGACTGTACTCAGAAAAACTCATTGGCTCAGACGGGATTCGAACTTGCAATCTTTGTGATGCTGGCAACTATTCGAACCACTCGGCCATCACGGCTCAAATACTGCCGTATTGCCGTATATAAATACTTAATATATTTTATCAAAATGCGTTAAATGGGGAGAAGAAATACAACAAAATATTTTTCCGACAGGTCTCTTTTAAGGATCTTTCTTTTTTTTATAACTTCACAATTCTGAATACCTACGTTTTGTTTTGTTTTTGTGTCGGTCCAATATATCGTACTAACAATCATTCATTTCCTCTTTACGATTATTCAATTCAAATAAACTATATGACTTCGAAACTACAAATATTCTACAACAAAATCCAATTAAAAATTTAATAACAAATAAAAAAATTATATGTAAAATCCGCAAGCGATAATAATAACCTCCAAAGTGATGAACCAATGAATCTTTATAGCCTTTACAGATGGATGGCCCAAGTGTTATTTTAAAACAATATCTTGTCTCGCGGCAAATTATTTAAATGTTATTGCAGTTCTACGTCTAAAGTGGGTGGTTCCTTGAGCGATATATAAGCCTGCGCGGATTTTTTTGACTCGCATTCAAACTAGTTCAACCAAGCTAGTCTATCTTAAAAATATTAAGATGAAATTCGCTGTAAGTAAAATATAAGTAACAAAACTAATATAAAAATATTAAATATAAGTAAAACGATTTGCAAATTTTGAGTTTTTCCTATCTGCTTGTGGTTTCAGATTGTGGTACTGGCTGTGATTGCCGCCGTTCAGGCGCAAACCTACTCACCCTTCAGAGTCAACCAGAACAATCCCTTCGACCGGTTCAACCCAAACCGTTACAACGCCTACAACCAAAACGGCCGCTACAACCCGAACCAAAACCGTTACAACCCCTACTACAGTACCCCCGCACCTTTCCGTCCCTTCTCTACCGCCGCCCCTGCTGTGACCATCGAGCCCGTGACCAGCACTGGTACTCCCTACGCAGTGACCACCCCTTCTCCCCTTCCCTCTATCGTCCCCATTGCCAGAGTAGTATCTGATGCCCGCTCCGCGTCCATCGTTAAGTACGAGAATGAGATCAACCCCGATGGCAGCTACATTTTCTCGTGAGTATCATAAATGCTATGTCCTTAAATCAACTCATGCTATAAAATGTATATATTTAATTAACATATGCTGTATTTTAGTTACGAAACCGACAACGGTATCGCCGCTCAGGAACAGGGCGTTCCCCGCAACTTTGGAGGAAACCCACCCGTAGCACCTGTGGTAGCTCAAGGCTCCTTCGCCTGGACATCACCCGAAGGTCTCCCAGTGTCTATCGCTTACACCGCCGACGAGAACGGATACCAGCCTCAGGTAAGATAACATTAGCATACGCATAAAATATTACATCAACTCGATGCTATGGTGTCGATTCTGTAGTTTATTAGGTGGGTGTATCTATTATAATGTTACATAAATGATGCCATTAATTTTTATTGGAGATCAATATGTTGGAACTAAAAAAATTTTTTAACTAAAGGAATTTCATAATTTATATGTTAAATTACGTTTTCCAGGGCAATGTACTGCCAACTCCCCCGGCAATCCCTGAGCTTATCGCTCGCTCCCTGGCGTACATCGCGCGGGCCGCACCACGACAGTAAGCTACATGGACGACAATTGAATCTCATCGCCGGCCGCCCCGTGTACCCCGCGGTGGCATAATAACATCGATTAAAGTATTGTTAGATTAACGGCTACAAATACATTGTGATATTTTTTGTAACTCCGTTATTGTCTGTATCTTCAAGTGATATTTATATGTGCAAGTGTAAATAAAGTACAATTAATAAACACGAATATGTTCTTTTACTTTATAAAAAACTTCGAAATGAGTTTAACAACGACATGTACTAATCGAAAAAATAAAATCAATTAATAATTTTTGATTATTTCAATTTTAGCATTATATTTTTAAGTAGAGAGCCCTTATTGGCTTTGAATATTTACAGTCCTATGCGCGATACGCGATATACGCATACTAAGAGGATATTCCTCTTTCACGCAAATGCTAGGATATTGAGGAATGGGATGACATTTGACACACATGAGTAAATTTACCACCGAAATCTAATTTCCGCGTTTGAAACCAGGGCACAGCTATACATATATGTGATACTTCTTACGAAAAGGATTAGATCCTTGAACGGTAGGCAGAAGTAATAAGATCATCTTTCACATATTCGGTATTAAATTGCGAAATGTCAAATCTCACGAATTTGCTGATTCTGTATGGTAAAGTATATTTAAAGTCGATTACATTATTTTCGAGCGTCAGCCGAAATGTGATCTTATCTTTTATCATAGCGCTCATAGTGTCATATCAGACAGACAAAAGTCTTTTCTTCCTTCTTGACTTGAACTATGTTTTTGACTTTGCAAGAGACCTACTTAATCCAGCTTGCGCTCCCGTTATAATAATAATATATTCTCACTCCTTCCCACAAGGGTCCCCGAAGGGGTAAGCAGAGTTGTATAGGTAACACCCACACACCCACTTTCCGCCAGAGGTATATTAGGTGCCAACGTGACAGATGGCGAGTCCATCGCCAGGTATATTTATAATTTAAAGCATAATTGTGTTTTAAATAAGATCAATACATTAGCACGTTTGCGATTTTATCTATTTGATTCTATATCTCTATGTTTTGACATATATGAAGACACCTATGAATCTGGACGATATAAAAGTGGTTCCCTGCTGTGTGGAGAATTGCTTTGCTGCAGATGATGATGGATTTATAAATGTGAATTGCTGTGGCTGAGTGGTTGGTGTAGTTGCTTGCAATACAAAGACTGCAAGTTCGAATCCCGACTATACTTATGTGTTTTTTAGTCACACCATGAGTTTAACGGTGAAGGAAAACGTCGAGAGGAAACCTACATACATATGAGAAGTACGTCAACGACGTATGTATAGTCGTGCTTGAGTGCTCGTAGTGTTGTTCGTCCATCACGGTTATACATACATCTTTGAATTTCTACTCAAATGTATGCAGGAGTCCATTCAATGCTTCCCTTCGTCGTAAAACTCGTGGTGTGACTAATCATTGCACATAATTTTAGAAATCCTATTTGGTACGGTCGGGATTTGAACTTATAATCTCTCTGTTGCAGGCAGCCACTCGAATCGCTACACAACTACGGCTCTCTTAAGATAGAGTAAAATGTATTGTCTGGCACTTGAGGACAATTTATTTACCAGAATAACTCTTCATGTTAGATGTCATATAAATCCCAGACAACCACTTCATGCTATATATTTTTAGTCCTATTCCTTAAACATCCTATATCTTTATTCAGAAGAACAACTTAAAATTCTAATATCAAGATTCCTTGATGAGTCAGACGTAAAATGTAAACTATTATGAGTGACAGCAAATCATCAAAGCATCAATGGCAACATTTGAAAAGTTGATATGCCATTGGTAACAACATAGTTTTGGTTACCTATCCTGTTCTTTTCAAGTAGATAAGTCAATTTCCTTGGTATTTGGCAGTTAATATTTTTCATATTCATATTTATTGCATTGTCAGACATTACAAATAATACAGTAGGTACTATAACATTATAATATCTAACACCCTTTACGGGCACAGCAATGAGAGGTAGCTATTTCTAAATACATGTTTCATAATTATGAAATATATTTTAAGGCGGAACTCAAGTTTCAAAAATGCTTGATTACATATTAGAATTCAATATTTTGAGTTTATAAACTACAGAAGTCGTTCGTTATGTTTAATGCAATTTAAGATTGGGAGGAGAGCTATAAATCAAATTACAAAGCGAGTGTCACGTTTTGTAAAGAAAACACGTTTATGAAAGGAAATACGAGAGAACAGATTTTAATTTCACATTTTAGGTCCAGTTTGAGGCTTGACAAATTGTTATACAGGAAATATTGTATTTTAATAAATCAATACTTATACGGTTAATAACAACGGCAACAATGTGAACCTTAAACAGGTTATGATTCATAATAAAACTCTTCCTTCTGATGTAGACGCTGCTTATTTATTTATATAAAATAGTAATCGTGTGGCCATTAGATCATTAATGGGACAATAAATCGATGAAAGACGGATCGAAGCGACTCTCGTAGCACCACGTCCTTGATTTTTATAGGTGTCACATTAGTTCAGAATGGGAGCCGGACGAACCCACGCGATTGCGCTCTGCCATCTATCTAAATATTACGCAAGCTGACAGAAATTTTATGATAACAGGTTTTTGTAGATTAATCTTCATTACGACCTTAACGCGATTCTTTAAACAGAAATTTGTAAGCTTCTTTACTAGTCTGCTCTTGTTTATTGATTCATCTCAGTTATAGACTTTGTAATATGATCATTTACATTCTGTTTAGGTAAATTTGTATTCTGATAAGTATTGCTTGACATTACGAATTTGGTTAGTATTGCGTTTATATTTACAATGATTTATTGATTGTTTTGTCATTGTTGTATAGATCAGCTACCAGTTATCTTAGCAGAACCGATTCTTACATACAAAACACAACATATAAGGGAAAGCGTTCGGCGTTCTGATAGTAAGCGAAGTTGCGTTTCTGAATCTGTAGGCGCTAATCGTACCAAGGAAATCACTCGCGCGTCGGCAATTTTATGCCGAGTGAAGTAACTCTGCTAGCAGCATAAGAAGACCAAGAGGTCCTACTCCGTTAATATAATTGTGTCTGGGCGTCCTGAAAATTTTCATTTACCAAGATGTTTGGCTGCTGCAGTCTTCGTTAAGGTTACGAGATAACATTGTGCCCTTGTTGCTGCAGGTTCGCTCATATCTCTTGGCACTTACTGTATATTAATCACACACAAACGACATATTTATAGTTTACAGTAGATACAGCACCATCGCGCAGTTCGTCACGGATTAAGGAAAGAGCATAGATCGCCATTTGTTTGCCCTTATAAAACTCACATCAACCACTGTCTTTGGCCTTAGTCTATTGTCTAGTTCTAAATAGCCTAGACGTACATATTTTAAAGGAATCTTGTCTAAAATACCAACTAGAGCTGAAGGTACTTACAGGAAAAAAAATTACTCATAACTGAACTGGTTATGTTTCCGACAAGACGATAAATCATCAAATTCATATAAGATGATGTTAAATGATATGAGATTCTTTGAAGTAGATAATTCAAGTTTCCTCATGATATACTTAAGATTTAAGGTCAAACAAGTCAAGGACAGACATTTGACTAATCACATCGAGATTTCTAGGTAGATTATCACATCGAGTACCTCACGGAATAAGCACAGAGAGGAGAGCGTCACTTCTTTCTAGATTTTCAGATCTTTCATTTCATACACGTACACTGGTTCCGAATAATCTTGACGATCGGGGTGTCTGGGTATATCCTGTGAAACCAAAAAAAGGGCTAACGAATCCTTCATTAGCCCTCAGGAAGCATGTTAACTTATATGAACTTATGTATATTTCATCACGGATTATTTCAAGATTAAGACACCTGAATAATGTACATAGTATTCCGTTGTAGAGTCGAGGTGTTGTGCGGTCCGCGGATTTAACCTTAACATTTGCGAAGACACTCTATCTATATATAATATACAGATGGCGATAGATAGCTATGCATTGCTTGATTAATGAGCACTTGTAGCGTAGTTTGCTTTACCTATTAAGCGACACATTATGCAAACTATTGATATTATAAAAATGGGTAAGTAACTTATAATAATAAAAAATATGTTTACACGTCCTCATCACGCCCCTCACGAAATAAGCAGAGAAATTGAGTGCCAGACCCCTTTAGACTTAAAGACCTGTTTCATCTCAATCTCATTGAAAAAAAACGTACGTAACGGAATATTCTATTACATTAACGTTATGATTGTAGATATAAAATTAGAAATAGGCAATCGTTTACCTAATTGAGGCCACTAATATAGACCACACGATATTTCAGCGTTTGAAAAGAATTCTTTATAAAGTTTTAATTCTTCCTTTTGCATTACTTTACACGACTAGTCAAGGATATTTCTTATAATTTATAATCTTATAAAGGTGGCAAGCAACGGTGTTTTTCGTAGTGACGACGAGTCAAGCTTGCATTATACGCGTGCATTATTAATCGCCCTTTACCTTTTCTCGAAATGTGCCAATTCGATTTCGCATGTCGAAAGTTCGTTCTACATATGTCGTAATTAGCGCATCTCATTGATTAAAAACTCCATTTCAACATATTTTATTGAACGCGTGCTTCCACCCGAATTCATTATAGCTGATGCTACCTACTGTTGAAAGATTATCTTAAATGGATGTATCGATTTAAGTGGTACTCCATGACCCCGCTGTAATCTCGCGTCTGTAGTTAGGTACGTACATTAAATGCTACCTGCTTAATATATTGTGGGATGCATTGCCATGCAATCGGATAATTTTACAAGTAAACGTAAGCGAGGTAGGGCTTAACGGGTTTGCCGTTCGAATTTGGAGCTCCCCGACTGGGGCAGAACCTCCACCTTATCCAATAAATATTTTTTTTGTGTTGTGTTCCTACGCGTGAATAAGGTTTCCAGTAATGAGCTCCTAGGAGAGGGGGGAGGATTGTTATATTGTGTTGGCAGCAGAGGGATTAGTCCCATTATGCTGCCAATACAGTATATAACTCTCCGAACACACAGTGGCAACGCGCAAGTTATACTTCGGTATTGTAAGCGTAAATAGGCTGCGGTAACTGTTTTCCATCGGGTGGGCCGTATGCTTGTTTGCAACTCTAGTTGTATAGAAAAAATTGCGAATCTCTTGTTCAAATGAAGTTACTCGATTGGAATTATTACCTCTATACCAAAGTTGGCAACCAATTGACACTAAGTTCGGATAGAGTTGTGTTCCTGTGGCGAGTAAGATTTCACCATTATATTTGTGAATCATCTATCCGTCAAATAGACACTAAAATATATCGCCAGAGAAATTTGTGTGTTTGTCAACCATTTTGAAGATGTTAGCGAGATACTATTCTTCGTGACCGTGGTCGCCAGTAAAACGTAAAGAAGTGCTTAAATTATTTTATCTTCAATAGGGACTCAAATTATCAGCAGTTGGTTGGATTATTGAATTTAATTGTCATGGAAATTTTTAAATTATTACGGAAAATACACTGAAGGATTTTTTTTATTTAGAACTAAAGTCGAAGTTCAACGTGCATTTGTTGAAGTGTTCATGTTGCTTTACAATTTTATTACAAAATCGAATGTCTAACAATGTATCGAAACCAGTTTTGCAAGATTCCGAGCATTATGCGTATTTCTTACACTCGCGTGGGGGAAAATCGCCTTGATACAAAAAAAGGGTGAAGATACGTCTGATGTTATATTAAAATAAGTAACCTATGAGTCACTATAGTCAGACATTTACATAAAGAAGTGTTAAAACTGTACTCATATTTCGTGCTCTACTAGGTTAGAAGCCGACCCCCCTAGCGCAACAAGTTAAACGTTAAGCCATGAGATCAACTCGGTCGTCCATAAACATTTACATATATATTTTATCCACATATCGTTTAGAGACTTACTAAATGTCAAATCATACTGGTTAATTTTTACTGGAGTTAATTAGCACGACGCATCTCAGAGGATAAATGTAACCTTGGCATATTGCAAGAATATCGTATAAACAATTACATTAAGACTATTATCGCCGGCGTAATACAGTAACAGTGGCAAATTATAATCACATGGTATTTTTTCTAATTGGTTATTATTAACCAATTTAGAGCCCTTTGTGGCAATTCTCAGTGCCTCAGGTTCCGCGTTTGCAAAGCGGTTGAACGTTATAATGAGAAGACTTATAAAAAGAGATTCGAGTAGCTGTGCGAATCTTTTTGTAGTAGTGTTTGCAGCACAAAGAATGCAACTTCGAATCCTGACTGCACCAATGAGTTTTTCTGAACTTAAGTGATTATTCACACCACGAGATTTACCGTGAAGGTAAAACATTGAGGATACGTAAATATAAATACAAGCAAGTATGTATATAATGGTCATGCTTGAGTAACGGCGATGGACTCGCCATCTGTCACGTTGGCACCTAAATATAATACCTCTAAATCTAATACCTCTGGCGGAAAGTGGGTGTGTGGGTATTCTCTATACACCTCTGCCTACCCCTTCGAGGACCCGTGTGGGAAGGCGTGAGGATATATTATGTTACATTATACAATGGAGACCACGGATGGGAAAACGTAATGTAAGGCGTACTGAGGCTCGGTGGACGGACGACCTTAAGAGAGTCGCTGGCGGTGGATGGATGCGAAGGGCCAATGACAGAGTGTTGTGGTGCGCCATGGAAGAGACCTATGTCCTGCAGTGGACTGCAGCTATAACAGGCTGATGATGATGATATACATTAACACATAATTACAATCTGCGGTCTGTAAATGGTCAAGTTCATCATTTACCTAATTCATAATCGAATATATTAAACCGTTTGATAAAAGAGTTTGATATTGGCTCGCCAGCTCACGCATTATTTCACATATCTGTGTCCATCTTCTTTAACCGTCCTTTTCTCTATGGCGGTCGGCAAATCACGAAATCATAGATCAAACACTCCACTATATTTCTGCTCGTCATTAAGAATATTACGTCTGTAGCTACGCACTTTACTCTACAGGTTATGTTCACTTGGATTTGAAATTAAATTTAGAATTGCGAACCTGCTGTATGGAAATAACATTTGACATTTGACAACACGGATTGCAGCTGTAGCGTATTGAATAAAATTGCCTGGAAAATATGCAGGAATCATTATGAGGCCAGCCCTCCCTGACGACAGAAATGAAGTTGCAATTTGCAGCGCTATGAGATGCCACTGGCATTAAACAAGATAACCGAGTATCTGTGTGTCAAAGATCAGCGTTTCCAAATCTAGTATATTATTTTTTCAGTCTAAGTAAACATGGTGTTTGGATTTCGGTATTTGGATGAATTAATTAAAACTTTTAACACAGAATACTGTGTTTTGTTCATTTTTACATCCTGTATGGCTATAAAACCTATTTTAAGCTAACCTATTTTAATCTAACCTAAGCTTGTAGTTGCTATGAATTATATGAAAATATAACAATAGTTTCATAACTATCATTAATCTTTAGACAATAAAAATCAAAATAATGTAAACGTTTATTATTATTTATTGTAATACTTTGTTATATAAATTAAACGACGGTGCATTTAAATGTGCGTAAAATGAACCTATGCAGTGGAACATTTGAATTATAGACGACTAAGAGGCGGGATTCTGTCCTCTATGCCGTTAATGCCAGACACTCAGAATGTTCTGAGAATTGACCCAAAGGCAGTCGCGCTGAAATGTCACCATTATATACATAAGCTAGTTATGGACGCCTTTACTAGTTATATACATCTCCCATTAAGAACATCTACATATATGATTGCATTTACAATTGCCTTCTTGGAAATACATTGTTGGTACAAGGCCGTCTTTAAACGTCATGATCGCCAATGGTTTCAAGTCTCATTTCAATACACTTTGCATAAGTAATGTATTTAATGGTTGGCAAAATTTTCGGCAGGATCCCAATGATTGTAAAGCTGTATATGTAGAGTTAAAGCGGTGGTGGCCGAGTAGTTCGAGTAATCGCCTGTAACGTAATGTGTGCAAAAACGAATACTGACTGTACCGATGAGTTTTCTGAACTTAAGTACAATGATTAACTACATCACGACCTTATGGAGTAGAGAAAGGAATACATCGAGAAGAAACCTGCATATGACCTTTGTACGACGACGTGAAGATATAGACATGTTGATATATATAAAGAAAATTAATAGGTAATTAATTTGTAAATTCTATTTAGTAGCTTCAAATTAATTTTGATTTATAATTTTAATTTTGTAGAAGTTAATTATAATTATGTATGAGTCTAATGTAATTTATGTATTCGTTTGTACATAAATATTGCCGCTCAGCAGTACTTTGCAAAAAAAGACAGGATTTCCTCGGAAGGATATATTACAAACCGTTGGCAGATATTACGACCTACATAAGTGACTTATCACGGCTTTAATTAGACACATATCAACGGAATTGGTGCTATATATGCAAATGTCCAGTCTGGCCAGATTTGGAAAAATATTAACAACGATCGACGCGGATTCCGGTTCGATGGCTTACTATTTTTTTTTTGTCCATAGAGGATGACAGATTAGTAGTTGTAATGAAGTTCAAATTAGCGGTATTTAGGTATTTAATTTCAAAAACCACTATTAAAAATCGTACATATATCTAAATGTATTAGATATAGCCTAATGATTAAACATTTTTTATATGCCTGATTAGTAAGTTTATCGGTGTTGCAAAAGGTAGCATCTTCACACCTCACACAGGGATGATATTTCTGTAATGAATGCTAGTATTGGTACATTAGTCTTAGCTAGCTATAGCTAGTGTTATGTACAATAACACTTTGGGCGAACAACGTTTTATGTCACTGAAGGAGGCTTGATCCTGAATGGTATCTAGTTTTAAAAGTTTCTTAGCTTAGGGAATGACTGCGCTAGTGGAGGCGGGATGTTTTTTCTTTATACAGCTATTACAGCAAATGCTTCCAATGTAAGGTTGGCAACGCGAGTTCTACTACTGGTAGCCACTAGTCTAGACCATAATAATCGCTCAACGCGAGGGCCCCATGCTCCCCAATTCGTCTGTGTGGGAATACAAAATATGTATATCCTTTTTATCATCGTTTGTACATCGATATCTTTTTTTTTTTTTATACATCAAGAGCAGCAAACAAGCATACGGCCCACCTGATGGGAAACGGTTACCGTAGCCTATTCAAGCTCACGATACCGAAGTATCACTTGCGCGTTGCCACTATGTGTTCGGAGAGTTATAGTGTGTTGGTAGCATAATGGGTTTAATCCCTCTGTTTCCAACACAATGTAACAATCCTCCCCCCTCCCCAAGGAGCTCATTACTGGAAACCTTATTCACCGCGTAGGAACACAACACAAAACATTGTGTTATTTGGCTACGGACTTCGTTAAGGTGGAGGTCCTGCCCCAGTAGGGCGGCTCCAAATTCGAACGGAAAACCCGTTATGCTCTACCTCTCTTAATAT
>JACCPG010007557.1:0-22657 GCA_016069955.1 Drepana arcuata
TTGCCGAGCCTATGAGTATTGTAGAACATTAGGTTGCAATGAGACATTTATGATGATCAAATGATTCGAGCCTCAATTCGATTCCTTTGTCTAACAGCTATTGTTGCAAAGCTTCAGTATTATATATACTTGTGGCTTGTATTTTTATCTATATTTAGAGTATTTAATATTTAAAACTGTGCAATTATGAGCCGCTATGAAAGAAATATTAAAGAATATGTTTTTAATTGAGTAAATGAATATAATAAAAGAAATATTAAAGAATATGTTTTTAAGTGAGAAATCTATAACAGAATACATAGTTACCGACCTCCTTTATTTCGCTAAAGGTGATAAAAAAGCTTATCTTTAATTGTTGTTACTTTTATTAGTCTAGTGGAGAGAACTGGCGCTACTCTTGCCTCACTTGGCGTGATGATAAGCGACAAGGTATACATAATTTTTTTATATCATTGTGTACGCTTAAAGGGAGTGAAAACAAACAATTTTGTTTTATCGGAATTGAAATAGCGAATTGATAACAGACAAATCGTCAAACATTATTCATTTCGGTTTACTAAACGATGACGTGTCTTGAAATTGAGCTAAAACTTATTTTAATTTTATTTATATCTACAATGTTGGCTCGATTCCTTGAATAGATCAAATTTCATTGATTCTTAAAAACGCGGCTAAGGGGAATGCAAGTTTTAGCATCAAGTGTTCCGTATACATTTCCAATTTCAGCAGCATGTCCCAAATACACCTATTGTACAGCTTACAAAGGTATGCAAAATCAATAATGAAATAAAAAACCGACCAAAGTAAGACATATTCCAGTAACTAATATTATAAATAGGAAAGTTTGTGAGGACCCAACAAAACTACTGCATGAAATCAGTCCCAGATAATATTGGCCGGATTAATACAATAATCTATTTCTGTACAGAATTTCATTCTATTCCGTTCAGCTGTTCTGGCATGAGTGACAAACATCCGTACATACTCAAAACTTTTGCATTTATAATATTAGTTGTATTGATTGGGATTGAGTGGTTCGAGCAGTTGCCTGCGACACAAAGATCGCAAGTTCGAATCCCGGCTGTTCCAATGAGTTTTTCTAAACTTAAGTACAGTGATTAGTCACACCACGAGCTTTACGGTGAAGGAAAACATCGAGAGGAAACCTCCATACGTCTGAGAAGAAATTCGAAGGCGCGAATAACGGCGACAGACTCGCCATCTGTCACGTTGGCACCTATTATACCTCTGGCGGAAAGTGGGTGTGTGGGTGTATTACCTATACACCTCTGCCTACCTCTTCGGGGACCCTTGTGGGAAGGCGTGAGGATATGAGGACCCGATATGTGGATCTGCGACTGTGTTATTAACCACTAGTTTTTACATAATTTTCAAATAATTGTTTTATTTGAAAGTTAAATTTAGTTTAGTAACTCTTAGTGAGCTAAACGTTTTGTAGCGCTTGAAATGGATAATTTTTTTATTTAAGTCTTAATTTTCCCCAGATGCAAGAGATACTAGAACAATATACCTAGACTAGCAGCTTTCACTCTATTAATGTATCCTTATAATTGAAGCTTGCACTCGTGTTCTCTATTTTTTTTTATACAACAAGAGTGGCAAACAAGCATACGGCCCACCTGATGGGAAACGGTTACCGTAGCCTATTTACGCTCACAATACCAAAGTATCACTTGCGCGTTGCTAGTCTGTGCTCGGAGAGTTATACTGTCTTGGCAGCATAATGGGACTAATCCCTCTGCTGCCAACACAATATAACAATCCTCCCCCCTCTCTAAGGAGCTCATTACTGGAAACCTCATTCACCTCGTAGGAACTCAACACAATAAATTGTGTTATTTGGCGACGAACTTCTTTCTATAAGGTGGAGGTCCTGCCCCAGTCGGGCAGCTCCAAATTCGAACGGAAAATCCGTTATGCCCTACCTCTCTTTCTATGGCAGATGGTGTCTGATTTGAGACGATAGATCGAAAGTAGTGTGTTCGTATGTTTCCTGATTGTAATTATGCTTATTTGTGAACAAGTTTCAAGGAAATACCACTTCCAGTGGCGCTTCCTGTCATGTTGATGACGTAAGAGTAAAATGGACACTTCTTATATATATATCATAACTTTAACACAATGATATGCTTGACTATTTTTTGTTTATTTAAATCTATGATAATACGATGCACAAGGTAACACTGAATCTAGATATACTTATTCTCAGGCAAATCAATTGTTTCTATGAGAATAAAGTTGTAAAACCACATATTATATTAAAACGGAACCCTGAAACGTAAGTAGGTATCGATTGGGATCTCAATTTGCAGGCCCTCACGTAAACCGCAGAACATTTTCAGACTTCAGTGTCAGCTCATTTAGTTACACTTGGTCTAGAAATAGGATTATACTTGGTATCTGTGACAAGTCTACCACACGTGTAGGGCTAGCACATATTTTTTCAGGTGATAAATGGTAGGCAGTAATTTGTTTTTAATTATCTCTTGTACCATGAGCTCTGGCAACTTTTGCTACCAATTACCCGAACAATGGCGAGAACAAAAGTACAAAAGCACTGTTTGTACAGCTATATAAAGCAAAAGCGTGTGCAAGAAGAGGCAGAGGAAGGCCACGTTCCAACTACCTGGATCAAATCGATCGGACTCTTAAGGAAGGGAACGTTAAGAGTACTCGAAACCGACGAGCATGTATGAAGAGACTGATGAATGTGGACGAAGCGAAAGAGGTATGTAAGTCTAGAGAGAACTGGCGCTCTATACTCTCTGCCTACTCCGTTAGGGACTTGGCGTGATGATATGTATGTATGTATATAATAATTGAAAGTGGTAAATAAGAGCAGTGGTAGCAGAGTAGTTGGACTAGTCGAGTGCATCAGAAAAATTGCAAGTTCGAATCCCGACTGTACCAATGAGTTTTTCAGAACTTTAGTACAGAGAACTTTCAAAGTAATAATAACCATATTGTTCACCGTGCAGCTTTTCTATGAAATATGAATGCTCCTATATGGAATGCCTTAGCGTTTCAATTACCTCCGAAAATCGCAATGAAGAGTCATCACCGATAAATACCCAAAGTACCCCTGGCCACCATTGACATAAATATATGGTAATTACAACAGCTACATGAAACAGCGCCGTGTAATAACTTTAAATTGAATGTAAGCCTTCACAACTGATAAATTGGATGAAATTAAATTATATAGCGATGTCGTCTTCGAATCACAGCTGTAGCAAGCGATAGCACAGCGGGACAACGAGTGCCTGACTGTTATGTGTACCCAATGAAATGATTAATAGCGCTCAATGGTGTAGGGTGGAGAGAGATACCTTTTTTAAAAGGCTAAAATAAAAAAAAATGCCTTTTTGAATATGAAGAAAGGCACGTTGATTTAGACATTAGAAAGGATGAGTAAGGAAAATTTACGAAACAGATACTCAAACAGGACATTCCAGGTAACTAGATCAAATCCTTCGGTTACTCATGGGTACGCGAAGAGTCCCCGAAATTGGCGAGCATAATATGTATAAAAGAACTGATGACTAGTGCATTAAGCGAAGGGTTATGTAAAACTATAAGGAGCTTGCGCCCTACTCTCTCGGCCTACGCCGTGAGGGACTCGGCGTCATGGTATGTCTGTAAAATTGGGATATTGCGAAAATAGGGAGATGTTACCTCAGCCCCTCCTTGGGAATATTCTGGGAACGTTCAGAAAGATCAGTTCAGAACGTTCGAAAAAGAGTAGCTAAGAAAGCAATAAAAATGCCTATTATGAGAAGAAATGGCGAAATAAACTTGCCGGTTCTTTTTTCATATATTTTGACATATGTCATGTAATCATTCATGTCAACTGCTTGAATTGATTGAATTCGGTGGACATCCACCCACGCCTGCGTAAAGGACCCCAATGGTGCGAGCGTTTAAGGCCGCACAAAGGATAATCTGACAAGATTATTATGGTTATTTCTACAGAGGCGTTATTCGATCTCCGACCGATTTAATTTTGCCTTCAGACTAAAATGAAGACAGCATGCAAGTTACTATATAATTTGCGTGCAAGTTATTGATGGCAGCCAGTAATAATAACCATATAGAGAATGAAAAAAAAAGTTTCATTTAAAACGAGTAAATTGATTGCTGAGTACAGATTAAAAATAATTGTTGTCATCATTATAGCACGCCGTTGCCATGAAAACATAAATATCATCCCCTTTTACTACCTACTAACTTCCCTACCCGGCTTCATACGGATATCATTTATTATTATATATCCTTATGTCTTCACAAGGCGCTCGAAGGAACAGAACAAGAAGTTAGTTAATTAAAAGTGTTTGTTACTTCTTAGTATGCTAAATTGTATATATCAATATATACAATTTGTAGAGGATAGAGGTACCTACAATTTGGCAACTGCACGCGATCTTTGAGCCTACCCACAAGGATCCCCAAAGATGTCGGCAGAGGTGTAACAATATCAACAATAACAGAGGTAGCGAGTCCGCATAAATTGCGCATACATCCAGACAATCCATCCATACATACTTTTAACCGGCTTTAAAGTTTCATATTCCTTCACCCTTTAAAGCTTATGATGTGTTACATCACTGTACTTAAGTTCAGCAGTACTAATTGGTACAGACCTGGGCTTGAACCTGCTATCTACACTTTCGACTACTTTAAGCCTTTCGACCACCACGCCTGCTATTTACAATACTAGACAAGCTAGTGTCGCCAAGGGTTAGCTCATAAATAAAGTCATAGAGAAACAAGACCATTAGGTATTATAAATTGCATGTTCAACAAGTAGATTAACAATGAAATCCCATTTACAATCTGTAACTATTACAGTGCAAATGTGTTTCGTATAGAACATAAAAAATATGTACAACATCGAACATGATATATTTTACTTTATCATATGTAATATGTATGACGTATATTCGTTAATTCTGTGTACACATATTGATATGAATATAAATAAAACATTGATTTATCTATTGGTAGATATATTTTTATAGCCGTGGTGGCCGAGTGGCTCGAGCAGTTGCCTGCGACGCAAAGGTCGCAAGTTCGAATCCCGACTGTACCAATGAGTTTTTCTGAACTCAAGTACAGTGATTAGTCACACCATGAGCTTAACGGTGAAGGAAAACATCGAGAGGAAACCTGTATACGTCTGAGAAGTAATTCAAAGGCGTATGTATAGTCGTGCTTGAGTAACGGCGATGGACTCGCCATCTGTCACGTCGGCACCTAATATACCTCTGGCGGAAAGTGGGTGTGTGGGTTTTACCTATACACCTCTGCCTACCCCTTCGGGGACCCTTGTCGGAAGGCGTGAGGATATATATTTTTATATGCAAATATTGTAAAACTACTGAGAACTAATAATCGCATAGGACTACTCACTCTGTATACCCCGTGAAGGATTCGGTGCCGTGAATTGTATTTATGTATGTATATATATACATATCCTCACGCTTCCCATAAGGGGTAAGCAGAGGTTTATAAGAAGAAGCCACATACCTACCCACTTTCCGCCAGAGATATATTTTTGGTGCCAATGTGACAGATGGCGAGTCCGTCGCCGCTACTCAAGCACGACTATACATACGCCTTTGAATTTCTTCTACGTATGTAGGTTTCCTCTCGATGTTTTCTTTCACTGTAAAGCTCGTTGTGTCCCATTACTGTACTTAAGTTCATTAAAACTCATTGGTACAGTTGTGATTCGAACTTGCGATCTTTGTGTTGCAGGCAACCACTCGACCCACTCGGCCACCACGGCTTATGATTAAGTAGTATATTATTATATATGACGCATTATTATCAGTTTTGAATAAAATATGTATGTGTGGTAGCTGTATCAAGCACAGCAGCATGAGGAATAAACGGTTCCTCTCCTCCCAGCGCCGCGGTTCCTCATGGAGATCTGGAAATCTTGCCCATCACAGGAACTACACAAAAGAGATGTATAGCGTCACTGCATTGCAACAGAGCTCTGCAAAGCCGAAAACATTTTTTTTCTACGAATATGTAAGCGACTACTTCCGCCCGTGGGAGCTTGCAACAACAACTGAAAATCACTTCACTTGACACAACCGAAAATATGTAAACAAATCGTCCATAGATCTAGTAATACAAGGTCAATGGTCTCCTTAAGCACTAAGAGCCACTGAGAAGGTTTGAGTCAGAAAAAAATCACATAACATGACAGTCTTTCCTATGACGGTGCCTTTAAATTTCACCCGGAAATGAAAAGGTACTTATTACAATGTACAAAGGTACATTGACTTCCATAAACAACCTTGATCTATGATCTTGATTTTCTTAAATTTGGGTGTCTTAAATAAAACTCATATCCTATTTTAAGAACTATTTATTTCATACAAAATAATATATAACAATAATTCTTTAATGAAAAAATTCAACCCAAATCTGAAATGGAAACGATCACGATGTACATAGATATTTACATAGGTTAATATATTTCTAATCCAACTTCAATATACACAATTAACATTTTGAAGCAAGCATTTAATTACACTTATACAATTAAAATGTTTGTTGAAATAAGTAGGTACCTACACCACCCCCAACTATTCAAAATTGTTTGAATGTAATAGTCAGCTCATTCGTCTGCGCTCAAAAGAAGACCCGTATACTTAATTATAGGTACATATAACATAATAATGGATACTCTCAAATTTATGTGATTTTATATTTAATTTCTTCCCAAACGTATTTAAGTTTTATATCGATATTTTCCTTCACCGTAAAGCTCGTGGTGTGACTAATCACTGTACTTAAGTTTAGAAAAACTCATTGGTACAGTCGGGAATCGAACTTGCGACCTTTGCGTCGCAGGCAACTGCTCGAACCACTCGGCCACCACTGCTCATAATATACGGCGCATAATTCTTAGTAGTAATTATTATTAATAAATCATTAGATTTCTTCATACAGCCTGTGTACATCGGATCTTGTACTTTTTTCTGTTAAAATTATATGTCTAGTACTATTTTATACTAACGACTGTAATCAAAGAACTGCTACAAATGTCGAATATTGATTTTAAATTCTTTATGAAAAATCATCTCACTACCGTAAGCGATCTTCTTAAAACTATAGTTGTTTTAAATTTACTTTACTGTTTTAAACTTTTAACCAAAAAAAATGTGTATGCGGTTTCTTTTAAAAGCAAAGAATTATATGTCATATATATCCATATAAGTATATGTACTTATATGGAGTATTATTCAATTTATGATTTAAGACATTCATACCAATAAATCAAATAATTCTAAGATAAGTATTTGGATCAAACACATGTTATAAGACGACACGAGTCGCGATCTTACTCTCGTTCTTAATTTAAAAGATTTGAAAAAGCCATAAAAATTTCGAAGCACTAGTAAAATCACTAGGAAACACCTCAAAAACAATAAAAAAATGTTCACGCACTACATGTACAGGCGAGTAGACCGGCGCGCGCATTGCCATTGAAAAGTGTGATATTGGAGCACTATCAATGGCGTGTCCCAACACTTTCACGCGCCATCCCCTCTGCGCAGAGACTAAGTATAAAACCGCGTTCCCGCCCTCATTTCATACAGACGCAAGTTGCACTTCAATATAGCGATTCCTGGAAGAGCCTACTCTTCCATCAGCGCTATACATAAATATAATCGACTAAATACTATTTCTATCCATCTTTCTTTCTTTCACTTCTGTGCTTTCAACTTCACAGCAAAATGAAATCCATGGTGAGTACCTTGTCTATCGTTTCCTGAAACTTTACATCTTAATAAAATAATCAATAATGATTAATCTATATCTAATGATGTGTTGTAGATCACTTATGCAAATTCATCTGTTCGTTAGTTTGATTAACGGCATGGTCGTGCTGACTTCATTTATTATTGTGACGTGTATATCTGATATTGGGAACATACTCAACTAGGTATGTTTGCCCAACATCCGAATTATAGATCGCAGCAGGACATCTGACCTCTAGCCGCCAAATAACCTAGTTCACTAGCAAAACGAAATAAAGAATTTCAAAGTCTCACAAAAACAATAACAAATTAATTTTATTGAGTTTCACATAGATTCACAAAAGAATTCACATTTCATTAAAAATAAGATTAGAAAATTCTGTAATTTTGTATTCATCGTAATTGTACAACGAACAATGCAAATTCCACATTTAACAGTACAGTACATGAATATGGCGATATATAGATCTCTTTAGTAAAAAATATTCCATAAAAGTATTCGTGACTCGTCAAAGCATTTTTTCACCAGTTAAAACGCGATATGAAACAAAATATTATAACGATTAAATGCTTCTGGCTGGAAAACTAGGCCTATGTTGCAACAAAAAAAAGTTTATAAATGGCGTAGGCACGCGACTCGCGGTCATTGTCAGTAATAAATTTTTCTTCGCGCTCTATTTCATATAGGTATAAATACTACGAACATTAAAAATATTAAATGCAATGAATGCGTAACCTTCTAGAATAATGAGAAATAATATATAACCAAGAACCAGAAAATTCCACTATTAAACAGTTATTTCTTCTTCTTTCTAATCTCTACAGTTTTGGCTTTGGTACCTATTTTTATATAAATTTCGGTTCGGGCCAATAAGTATAGATAAAATTAATGTTGTCTGTAGGTATATAGTAAACAAACACCAAATTCTCAGTATATTACGTTAAAAATTCCTAGTAAATTTGCTAATGCAATTATTTAAATATTCAGGCAAATTATATCTTTAGTTAATATAATTACATAGACCGACATTCTGTTAATTACCGTTAGTGTACTGCAAACTGTAGCATTCCTCGGCTTTGAGCTTAGATCATAATTATATAGATAAGATCTACGTTCTAATAAAATGCCAAAGTTAAAATATATGAATATATATACAATGTATATTTTACTACGAACCTGTCAGGGAATCACAGCAAACAGCAATACATTTTAAAGCAAAGGCAGGATCTCTTAATTAGTTTCATAAATATTACAAAATCGTAGACTTTCGTAGACTTCTTAATAAATTCTTGGCTATACATATAGCAAACTATCTTATTATTTTAGAAATGAAAAAAAATAATTTTGCTATCTTTTTATTAGGGCTTTCTTCATTTTCATACTCAGTACGCGTCGCTATATATATCTGATCGATCAAAGCACGCAAATTCAGAACGCATTATTCAGTAAAAACAATGTCCTCGGTCGGGTAGATCTCAGTCATACGATATCGTATATCAAGCGAACAATTTAGTTCAAGTTACGCTACATCTAGATGGCTCTGACGCATACAGAGTATTCTTACGTCATTGTGTACTTTGTCGTCCTTTGTGAAAAAATAACAAAGTACCGAAATAAAATCCTGTTACAATTTCGGGTAGTTCATTACTTTGGCAATGGCTAAAAATATTCCTTCTAAAAAAAAGCGAAAAAAGGAACTGGGCTTTCAGCCCACTAAGTGCATTGAAAAGGCAACAGCGAAGCTTCAAGGCAACTGTCACCCATATACACATAGCAACTTCATGCTCTGGTTAGCCGTTAACAATGTCAACCGGGTGCACCACTCTTCACCTTGTGTCTCTGTTTAAATCTTACATAGTGTTGATCTGTTACAATTGCTATAATATAGCAGCTCAGTACTGAAAATATTTAATATCTTTGCGCCTTCTTACGTAATTCGTCAACGGTATAGACAGATATGTAGTAACATCCTATTTTGATGATGAATTACCAAAGAATTACATAAGTGCCAAAGTGACAGATAGTGAATGTGTCAGAATCCATATTCCTCTATATATTTGCCTTTGCAGTAAAACTCTTGGTGCGTTAAGGTACTGCGATGTGAACTTACATGGCCATTCAATTATATGCAAAAGACATTTATTTCATCTTAGTTCTTTATCGAGGAATATTGATAGATATGTTGATGTCAATAGAGCACATCCTTAACACAAAATAGGGAGGCACACCTACTGCGCTGTCCGCTGGCGTCAGTCCGCCGCTCACCTAGCCTTTTTGTCTGCATTCCTGCGCGCACCAATTTAGAAGGGCATACCCACGCACCCGTACTGTAATCGATATCATAATTAATGCTTTATACACCCACCACTAGTCCAATAAAGGAATATTTTTATATATAAATATACCCGAAATGTTTTAGGGTATGTTTCCCTTTTTCGAGATGTTATTTTTCGGATTCTTGTAGCATGGCTATGAATATCAAAAGGGAATATTACCATCAAATGGAGTAACAACCCTTTTGGCTTCAATCACATAACAAAAACAGTCTCGTCTATGCATGATCTAGAGTAAAGTACTTAAAAGGTTGGAAGAATTTAACGCATATATATATCCGGTAAATTTATTGTATTATAATAATGCAATAAACAATGGATAATAATCGTTTTTTTGTACGCAATTACATGGGCTTTACTTACATGCGGCATTGCGAGCTTTCATAATGGATAACCATTATGGTGAATGTCAGAGTCGCTTAATAAAAAGCACCTCGTCATTTAGCTTGTGAGAAATTGAATTAATCATTATACGACCGATCAGATTATATACGTAACTAATAAAAGTAAAATAGTGTATATAAATTCTCAAGATAATTAGATTTATAGTTCAATCAAAACTCTTTGAATCAACGTCAATAGTTAAAGCATTTCTTATTTTGGATTATTATGCATATATACGCACTATATTAACGGTGAATGTAAAATGAATCGAAGGCAGGTAAGGCGATTCGCTACCTATCATATAAGTAGCAAATATATAAGAGGTTGTTATTACACCACTGCCTACCCTTTTGGAAAGCCTAGTGGGAAGGCGAAAATATAAATATTGAACTCTCTTCATTAAAACAACGCTCATTGTCCTTCTTCAAGTCTAGGGCTGCCAACTACTACAAACTTATATAAAGTTAATTCTACGAAAATGTCAACAACTCTTTTGACATTTACAATATATGGTGAACAGACAAAACCATAAATCGGATAAACAGTTTCCTGAATTGACAATGAGACACGTGCTCCTAAATTATACTTGTATGTATTTAAAATACCAAAAGTAATTGATCCACATACTTGATCTAAATAAAGGGCAAAAAAGGTGGAAAAGCAAAAGTGGGTTTGACAAGCGAGGGTAACCAGTTGCATGTACCGACGGACTTCCTGCTTGGCGACCTTCGGCTAGCCTTCAGACCTTGACGCCATTCACTCACTGACACTTATTTTATTATGAATTAAGAGCGAAAGCGTCGGCGTGATCAATATAAATCATTCCACGTTGTCCTTTGACAATTGAATTGTCAAAGGACAACGTGGAATGATTTCACTATTTCAACAGCTTTGTTCGAGCTTTCAGATATTTTGATCTCAAGTTTAATAACTTGATCATTATTTTTCAAAACGATCGAAATAAGCACAAACGCAAAATTTTTATCGACTATCAAATAAAGAAGTCTGAACGTTTCGTGACAACCCTAGCAATTAGTACGGTTGCTTTAGTTTATCAGTTCTACGTGACACAATCACCAGAAAACCTGATACAGCCAGGGCAGGTCCTTTTGTAGGAATTACGATATTGACGTGTTATTGACCCGGACACAGTTTTTGCTCTCGCTGACTTCCTAAACGGCGCGCAAGGCAATTGTGTATAAATATGAAAAAATAATGTAGATAATAAACGCGATTAGCATGATTTACTGGCACAGCAAAGGTAATTTTAAACGACACTGAAGCATTTTTAACTAGGTAGCACTGACCAATTTCGACATCCTTAAGAATTCGCGCAAGCAATCAAAATTAATTACAATGTGTTTTATATGGAACCAAGTGAATAATCACCGTTTCTCACCGTCACCAATCACCGTCGTGGTGTACGCAACTGCGTTCAAATCTAGGTAAACTATTTAGCAACTTTTCATTTAAATATTTTCACGCCTGGGAAAAACTCACAAGACTATATCGGCATCCCGAAGATGTTAGCTCAGATAGAACCCTTCCTGCCGCAGATATATTAACGACCCCGATGCTGAGTCCCTTCGGGGACTCTTAAGAGATGACGTGAAGATAAAAAATTAAAAACATTTTACTAAGCATATAGAATGCTTCGAAAACATTAAAAGATGACAAATCACTATTGAATTGCAGATTCGTTTTCAACTCGGTATTAACAGCGATAACGTTACATATATAAACATGTCTTATAGGTTCTTAGTGCCTATAATGCGAAATGCAACCTGAATATATGCATACGTTTATAAACGGATAACACGACTAAGTCGCAGGTGACTTGTTGAAAATTAAGAATACATAACAGCAAAAAGCAAAAACAATCAAAAAGAGAAGTCAACATTAATTTATGATAAAGAAAATAAATATCAACCCACATCTCCCATTTACAGATCATAAAACGACTTTCGATAACTTGGGGCTGCCATAATCGTCCCATACATGGTCAGACATTTTGTAAGGTGTTGGCAATGAGTGTACAGTCGAACGCCTGTAATGTAATCCTTGTAGTGTTGTCACCGGCATACCTATTAAACTTGATCAGAGCATTGCCATAATTTATTGGCCGACCTTAACTCACTGCGAACCACTAGGCACTTTAACAATCAAGGGACTGACGCGCAGTAATTAGTGATAGTAGTCTTACTAATATCATGCAGAAGGTCTAAGTGACGACATTCCTTACGGGCATTGTGTAGTTCAATGATTTGTTTCATTATGCAAGTCCTTCTGCTTATCCAGCAATCACATATATATAGAACCGAATCATCGAGCACTAGAGACCGCTTCTACATCTATCTGCATCGTAACGTTATTTTGAACCGAGTCCTGTAGCATTGTCTTTCATAAAGCTTGTTGTCCGAACAGACAAAGCGACTACATACTTAGCATATTATCGACAGGAGAGCTACATTAGGTACAGATAGGAGGGCCCGCCCAATGTTGGAGTTAAGCCTGTGCACGATTTCTCATACACTATGGAATTCCTTTGCACACAAGAAAATCTTAGTCAGCATTCAGTTTTGAAGTAAGCACCGGCAAATTCATTCAAGTATCTTTTAGATGCATCGCAAGCCTTTACAGATACGCTGTTAGATGAATGATTAGTCGCAAACACAAACCAAATGTCGGTCAATGTTCCGCGTGCTCCAGTCGTGTTCGCTGCAGTCATAAAGTCAAGTAAGGCTGTCTCGCAACACTTGTGCAAAACGAGGGCGACTTATCATCGACAACTGGATTATATACATATTGTATCGACTTGTTGGCGCATAATGAGAGGGCAGAAACAAGCACCGCGGCTGGCAATTAGACTCGGTACAGCGGCAATAACTCTGAATATTATCTTGTTAATAACGGATATGCTAAGCTCTATACTAACGCCAGTTGCAACAACTCCCTGATCAGATAGGGCTACGCACAATAGACGATAACGATCCGGGGCAAACCAAACAAGCTCCCGCAGACTCAAACTAATCGGCATAATAAATTCTTCAGACATTTAATACGTCATATTAATATATTTTTTTGTTTGCAGATCGTAGTAGCTTGCTTGGCTGTGGCGTGCGGCGCCCACTCAACAGGCTGGGCTGGTCCGCCCGCCAACATTGCTCTGTCGCAAGACGGCCGCAACATCCTCGACACACCCGAGGTAGCCCAGGCTCGCGCTGCCCACCTCAGCGCCCTGCAACAAGCCTCCCAGAACAACCCCAACCCACAAGACGATGGTTCCTACGACCCTCGCTGGGACAACGAAGAGTACTGGCAACACGCTGACCAGAACAAGTGGAACGGTGCTCCTGCCCAGCAATGGAACTCTGCCCCCGCTCAGCAATGGAACTCTGCTCCCGCTCAGCAATGGAACGCTGCTCCCGCCTGGAACGCCGCTGGACATGCTCCCGCTCCCGTTGCCGAAACCCCTGAGGTAGCCCAGGCCCGCGCCGCACACCTCGCCGCCCTCTCCGCCGCCAAGTCCTCCGCGCCCGCGCAGCAGCAGTGGAACGAGCCTGCCCACCAACAGTGGAACGCCCCCGCTTCCCAGCAATGGAACGCCCCCTCCCACCAGCAATGGAACGGTGCCCCCTCGTGGCAGGCTCCCCAGGCCCACCAGCCTGCCAACATCAGGCTAGCCAACGACGGATCCGGCATCCTGGACACCCCTGAGGTAGCTGCCGCGCGCGCCGCTCACTTGGCCGCTCACTCGCAAGCCGCACACGCCGCGCCCGCGCACTCCCAGCAACAACACTGGTGAACACACCCCTTCTTCTTCTGGAACTCTCTGGACTGAAAGCTAGCTCGTAACCGCCTTTGGGGCCGCTGCCGCATTACGTGCTAGGTTTACGTCGAGTCGTCTTCCCCTTCCTCAGATCTCCTCTTCTCTTTAGGACTATTTCTCTTTAAGTGCAAGTGCGTCAGCCTCTCTCCTATCTCTGTGGCTTTTTGTTACTTTTATAAGAAATTTCTATTGAACGAACTTTTTGTACATAATAAAATAATTTGTATGTATGCGTAATTAACGAATTATATAAAAAAGAAACATATTTTGTTGTTTTATTAGTAATTTATACTCAGCTCTACGATACGATGGCAGCCAGCTACAAGGCTAACAACTAAACAATGTTTACAATCGATAATGAAGAACTGCAAACGTTCGCTTGCAACTTGTCAATGCAAACAAATATAATTACCTTCATTGATAGCATCGCAGCAAATTGCTATTGGTTAACATTTTAAGGTATGTTTATATGGTTGGTTATCTGTGCGCTGTGACTACGAAACTTTCCTCAAATGCGCCACAGGTCTAACATATAACTCAAATTATCTAAGCACAAAGTTATTATGTCCAATTCCGATGAGCAGGTCTTCACAATTTTCCACGGCTATAGTTGGTAGGAGGCCCTGCTGTCGTTACCCATAATATCCCTGCCACTTGGGCGCCTGGGCTGGTTATTTTGAATATTGAATTTAGGACTCTGGTATCGCGCCTGGCAAAGCCATAAAGAACGAAAACTATATCCTCACGCCTTCCCACAAGGGTCCCCGAAGGGGTAGGCAGAGGTGTATAGGTAATACCCACACACCCACTTTCCGCCAGAGGTATATTTGGTGCCAACGTGACAGATGGCGAGTCCATCGCCGTTACTCAAGCACGACTTTACATACGCCTTTGAATTTCTTCTCAGACGTATGCAGGTTTCCTCTCGATGTTTTCCTTCACCGTAAAGCTCGTGGTGTGACTATCACTGTACTTAAGTTCAGAAAAACTCATTGGTACAGTCGGGATTCGAACTTGCGACCTTTGCGTCGCAGGCAACTGCTCGAACCACTCGGCCACCACGGCTCGTTCGTTTCGCAAGAACGAAAACTCACATTATATTTTTACCTTTTAGCTGAAGTCGGATAAAAAGTGTAACCTATCATAATCATACCGTGACATGACATGAAATTGCATAGATCTAAAAAGATAAACAGCGGTTGAAGTAATATTTACTGTTTTTAGTAATGGTAATAACAGCTAACTGATAACTAGAGGAAGAGCGTTGCCTTCAGTATACGCAAGGCCTGAACGGAGAACGGGAAAAAAACCGGTACCTTTGGACATCCGTTCGGATCTAATGCACTTCGTTGTCTGGCGGATATGGTTGGTAAGAACGATAATCATCACACATTTAAAAGCTTTACCCTATTCGGCGTCTCGATGCAAATCCTTACATCCTCGTTCCAGCCTCTAGACACCCTTATTCTTGACCTGAATTAGATTTGTTCACTTCACCTCCTTTGTCCGTGGATCTTTTACAATGCAATTGTCAGTAGTATGATATTACATTAGGCTCACCTCACGTAGAACATGACGTAAAGTAAGAACCTAAATATTCCTATTTTTCATGGTTTAATATTACTTGTAAGAGACTGATGAATATGGACGAAGCGAAAGAGGTATGTCTAGAGAGAACTGGCGCTCTATACTCTCTGCCTACCCCGTTAGGGACTAGGCGTGATGATATGTATGTATGTACTTGTAATATAGGAATAGGGTTCTAAAATTCATCAGGTTAATTAAAACTAAGTAGGAATTAAAACCAGTTAAAAAACTGTAATTTGAATCAAATGTCAAGTTAGATTAGAGGTTTGGTGCAACCTGCGCCTAATTTACAAGCTGAACCCAATAATCAGTTGAGTGAGCCGGGGTGACAGTATAAGTGGAAAATGTTAACTTTATATCGAAAGCTAGCACCAGGGGCGGAGCAAGGTCGATTTATCAAACAACCGACGCAATCAAACGATTAGACCACAAACATTAGCTTTATGAAATTGGGTTACAATTGAGCATATGCCAGCAGCATTCATTGGATTTGAGTATTTCCAAGTAGTAGCACTCTTAAAGCATTAAATATATAACATTTTCTTTCAGCCCGGATGATGGTTTATCCTCACAAAGAATATGGAATACGTCCACGGAAAAGATCCATAGATTTGCGAAAGGTAATTATAAAAAAAAGTATTGCCACCACACACACAAAAGTATATTATAAAGATAAAAACTGCAAATTGAAAAATAGACACCATTGATTAATAAACATTTTTTTGCAGCAAATTTATTGGAAATCTAAAGTTCAAGATTCACCATGGTACGTGTGGGATTTGAAGCAGACAATCGATACTAGCAGGAGTGAAGTGAGTAGACAAGTCACAATATTGGCAATGAACGAAAGTATTACCTAACTAAATGGAATAATACTGATTACTTTTGCGGTAAAGGAAAGAAGGGGACATTCAAGACGCAGCGAATACGAGGAACCCAATACATTCGTACAAGACCTAAGGGAATACCTCCTCACGTCTACGTTACACGGACTGCGCTATATCGGTGAGAAGAAACTAACATGGCTTGAGAGGTAGGTCAAATCATTATTGACACCTGCGTAAGCGCCGAAAATTGGGATTCATTTCGTCGTTATTCTGATACCTAGTTCCATTAAAATTTTGAAAAATTATGTCAAATTTTACATTGTAGCAAATAGAATCATATTTTCTACAGTGATAGTCAAATAAAGGATAGTCGACATAATCATGTCTTACCATAAGTCTGAGAGAGATGTGCTTGCCTGTATGAATTTCTACCGCTTGTATAACAGAGTGTTCTGAGGAATTATGATGTCCACGCCTTCTACCACCATACGACGGGGAATTCAGTACGATAACTTGGAATCACACAGGTCTCGTACTGCGTGGTTTCAAAAGAGTTTCCTTGTTCGAACCCCCTGACCCCTGGTGTTGCAAGCGTCTATAGGCCGCGATAGCCGCATACTATCAGGCGGCGCTTATCTATCTCCTTAGTTATAGGTATAAAAAAGTACGTAATTTCCAGGTTTTTCTGGCTAACTGCGTTTGCTTGTTCCCTGGTGTGCGCTACCTTCTTTATCCTGACCGTATACGCCAAATGGAGGATGACACCGATGATAGTCAGCATTAATCCGGAGAACATGCCGCTACACAGCCTGCCCTTCCCAGCACTTACCATCTGCAATGTCAACCAGGCTAAGAAGTCTGTGGCTGAACGATACATGCTCCATGGGTAAATGAACATTTTGTTGTAAGTCACAATTCAATTTGATATTTTCGCGGTATCTATTATTAATAATATTCGAAACTTGCATAAATGTACATCGTTTAAAAGAGCTACTTGATCTTAATACTTAAAGTATTAGCGATGGACTTAAATCACACATACCTACGACCACAAAAACATTTATTTCTTACCTTGATATAAAAATCTAAGCTTACCTTTTTAATTTTAAACGCCGTCACTAAACGTCTAAAATAATGTGGATAAAACGGTTTCAGAACAACCGTTATTGTTATTGTTACAGATATTTTCTGAATACACAAAATATACAACATTTCAGGGAATCAGTAGATAAGAAACTCCTCCAAAACCTGTGCACAACGCGCGAAGACACGGAACTATTCGAGGACCACATTGCTGAGAGTGCAGATTGGGATCATACCCGCTCTTTTCTCATTAATGTGAGTATTTCTTTCGCGGAAACGCGCTCTTAAAGAGTTCCGTAGTTAAAAGGGGTTTTTATAATATCGTGGCGTGGTCGTGTAATAAGAGCCGTGGTGGCCGAGTAGTTCGAGCAGTTGCCTGCGACGCAAAGGTCGCAAGTTCGAATCCCGACTGTACCAATGAGTTTTTCTGAACTTAAGTACAGTGATTAGTCACACCACGAGCTTTACGGTGAAGGAAAACATCGAGAGGAAACCTACATACGTCTGAGAAGAAATTCAAAGGCGTATGTATAGTCGTGCTTGAGTAACGGCGATGGACTCGCCATGTCACGTTGGCACCTAATATACCTCTGGCGGAAAGTGGGTGTGTGGGTATTACCTATACACCTCTGCCTACCCCTTCGGGGACCCTTGTGGGAAGGCGTGAGGATATATTATTATTTATAATATCGTCATGCCCGTAGCTACTATCAGCGCTTAAGTAAGCTAAAGCAGTTAAAAAAATCCTTTATAAATTTGCGTTTAATATTGGAACAAGTTATACCTACACAAAATTTGGGGAAATAGAAATTTCGCACCAGTTCTATTGAACATTATCTAAAGGCCTCGTTGGTCCATATTATTGAGAACGTTAATATGGAGACTTATTTTAAAATATACGGTTTTTTTACACCTATAAAAGTTATAGTAGGGCAATTTCATCCTCTTATATATCTAGTAAATATAATATAAAAAATGCCAAGATTTTCCCTCATCTCATTGCAAATCTTTCAAGCACACTTTTAAATCTCTTCTCAACCGTATGCAGGTTTCCTTACTATTTATTGCTTTACCGTCAATCATGTGGTGAGCTAAATCGAAACTACAATCATGATTTAATATCTGCCACCAGTGGTATTGCAAACAGTCAGATAAGTACAATTTTTTTTTAAAAAGGTAACTCAGCCTTGCAATGAGATGCTGGCCATGTGTATATGGGACTCCACTGACGTGAGCTGCCAGGATCTATTCAACGCTCAGCTGACCGATGAGGGACTTTGCTGCACCTTCAATGTCGTACATCGCAATAAAATGTTCCGGAATCCGTACGTTTAAAACCTTTTTTAATATTTACATGCCAATAATGTTACGATACTAATGAAGAAGGGAAATGTTACAAGCAATAATAAACTTCATGGGTTTACCTGCTGGTTCGTTTATAGAAAAATCCTCCAAAAATGAGATTCTTATAAATTAACTACTATTAAATAGTATTTTTGAAATATTATTTCTGAAACAGATCGTAGTCGAAATTATCCACTGAAATTAGTAAATGCAATAGATAGATTGCACTTAGATACTCATTTCGAATAACCTAAGTTATTAGTAATTCTGGTCATCGAATAGTAGAGACTTATAATATCTTCCTCCTCACTTATCACACAGATACTTTGTAAGTGGAGCTCAACTCAACACATAGGTACAACACACAATTTAGTTTACCATTAAAATATTGAACCAAATCTATATCCCGCAGCTACGTGCCAAGAAGACTAGCAGCAATGCTACACTGGATAGTCATGCTGATTGTACCTATACATGTTTTATTAAATTTTTATGAACTATCAATAACATTGAATTTCCAGAAAATCCTTAAACGATTTAAATCTGACATTTCCGTCGCAAGCAGTGGACTGGACTCCTGAAGGAGGATATCCTTCCGACGCACCTCTGGATGGATTCCCTTGGAGGCCTAAAGGTGTTGTTATCAATGTATTGGGGTTTTCCCTGGAGAGTACACCATGGAGTTCTTCAAGAATGGTGTGAAAAGAATCCTGCAGGGTCGGCAGCGCGCGAGCAATACCTCTGGTGTAACAAGCGTCCATAGGTGGCGGTAAACGCTTACAATCATGCGGACCGCATGCTTGTTTGCCACCCGTAAAACAAAATTATATTGACATAAATAATATATCCACTATGAGATCGCCATTTTTTTACTACTACGATATCAAAACAGCTTGCCATTCGATTGTTAGCAGTCGGTAGCACCGACTACTTTAGGTTACTTTCCTCTCTCTCGCTGACATGGCGCCGTCCATACTGCTAATATGAAAAACAAGCCACCCCAAAAAATATTTAGGGAAATATTCGCCCTATGACGATTGCCAACTTTCTAATGATTAACAGCACGAATAATAATAAATGCTTTAATTAGACCTGATGAAAAGCTCCTTGTGTCACTTCTCAATACCTTAGCCGAAGACGTTTGGATCGCAATGATTCAATTATTGACTCAGCAACAAAAATTTAAAATATTTTTTTATTGATACCTACGTAAAACCGGAGAGCTATATACCAAGTAGTGGGCTATGGCATGTGTGCTGAATATGATGATGATGGTGATGAAGGTGTTGAAGATGATGATGATCGAAATTTACAAATAAGTATATTTAGAAATATAATTTTGTCATTAACTATATTCTTCCCTCCCAGGTATCGGCACACACCACGGCTTGTCGCTTGCATTAGATGCAAACATTGCTGAATATTACTGCGCATCCACGAAAAGCGCGGGTTTTAAGGTATTTTTTTAATTCGAATTTAGCACACAAACAGACAGTCGTGATGACTTTACGTTGCCAACGTTGATAGGAGTCGCTGTAAAGTGTAGCCAGTATAATCTTTTGAAAGTAGAGATACCCACTTGGGGAGCCACGATTATTGACAAGGAACCGTGGTTTCCTATAACATCTAAGTCTCTGAAAGGAGTAAAGGCAAATAAGAGTAGATCTGATCTCACCCAACTTATTGGATATTTTTTTATATGGTTATCATAAAAGCAGGTTTGTACCGAAATATCTCGAATCGAATTCAGCACTCTTAATTGAAATTCGGGGCAATTAACAAATATATTTACTTAGCACTTCCTCTGCCATAGATCCTGTTACATAATCCCACGGAATCCCCCAAGATCAGGAACCTAGGAGAGATCTACGGCACGGGGATTGAAGCCCGGGTGGCCATACAGCCGAGGATCCTTGATGCTTCGTCCTCTGTGAAAACCATTGACATCAAGAAAAGACTCTGCTTATTCTCTGGTGAAAAGGACTTGGTTTTTTTTAGGTGGGTAACTTTTAAGAAACAATGTTATAATTTTTGTGTAATATATGTTATAATTGAAAACCAGCGATTAAAACAAAATTAAAAATAAGATGTGGATTGGAACTTTCAGGCTGTCCTTAAAATAACGTCGGACCAGTATATATCAATAATATGGAAAGATTCCCAAAGCACAAACAATCGAATGTTGTCTATGCATATAAAACAACTATAGACACTTAAAACGAAAGCACCACTATTCGTACTTACTACGTAAATATTTAAGAAGCTGGTTACTAAATCAAGTAAATGCATTTCTAGTCGATAAATAGTAAAAATTATTCACTGAATTGTCCATCATGATTTTGATGACCACGTCGTACTTGTAACGGTAACGGATTCGGCATCAGTCACTTCACATCACATGTCTTCAGAGAAAAGAGGATGTGTTACATCTGACTGCCCCTTCAGAGACCCTTGCGAGAAGATATATATATATCTTCGTCCGATAAATTAAATTGTAAATTGTTCCTCCTCCATAGAACTTATACGTTGAAGAACTGCGAAATGGAGTGTGAAGCTCGTGCAATGCTGGACGCGTGCCAATGCGTCTATTACTACATGCCAAGTGAGTGGAGCGTGACTACAAACACACCATTACGATACCATCAGCCAGAAACCAGCCGATACCATCTCTTTGCCCCATACTTAATGGTTGTTACAAAAACGACTTAGCGATGCTCTATCGTAAGCAGAGACTGACACTAAACTACACTATTTGTCAATTTAGCAATACTATCTACATTTTGAAAAAAAGTCGTTAAATCTACACGTTTCGGAAATGGTATTGGTATCTACTCAGTATATAAAATACATGTTGTCCCGCCCAGCTTCGCTCGGATGAAAAAGTTTACTTTCCCGTAACACGATCGCAGCGCCACCATACATCACCATGTATATAATTATATGTTCTGCTAAGACGTAGTACATTATTTTGTTCTATAATCAATAGTTTCCGCAACGCACGCGATATAATAACGTTTTTTGGTAATTTTTTCACACCTTGGGTTACATTATTGGAGTTTAGTATGGATCAACAGTGAAAGAATTTTCAAATCTCCGATCAGATAACCTGTTGATAATTATACAATTTAGCTTGCATCATAAGAGACACACGAGTACTATGAACATAATTCCTTGTGGATTTCTGCAGGGATACAACACTACCAATGCCGTTAAGCCGCGACCTGTACGTTAGATGTACGTACTTCCCATTCGGGCAACTTGAACCCTGAAGGAGAAATACCCTTGTCTACTACCTCTCTTCGACCGCTAGTTTAACACCACTAGATTTCAGATGCAGATTGTGAAAAATGCTCCCGATGTGACGGAAGAGCATCAAGTACTAATGATTCCATGTACTCAAAAACTATTACTTTGTATGTAGGAAGTCTTATCAAGTATGATGTCGTAGTATATAAGTCGTTTGTAATATT